>JAPFFP010041758.1:0-14837 GCA_026153255.1 Solanum medicagineum | reverse complement strand
TGCATCTAGACAATTACGACCACATGAGAAAAATTACCCAACTCATGATCTTAAGCTAGCAGCGATTGTATTTGCTTTGAAAATATGGCGCCACTATTTTTATGGGTTTCATATTGACATATACACTGATCATAAGAGCCTATAATACATCTTTAAGCAAAAAGACCTCAATTTAAGATAGTGAAGATGGCTAGAGCTAATAAAAGATTACGATGTTGATATACTATACCATCCAAGAAAGGCAAATGTGGTAGCTGATGCTCTATGTCGTAAGACAGTCATGAACACTATTGACCAGGCCATGGTAAGTCATGGCATAGCTAAGGATCTACGACAATTACCTAGTTTTGGAGTTCACCTTGTTGAAACTCCAAACGAAGGGGTTATTGTACATAATGCACTAGCGTCTTCATTGGTAACAGAGGTGAAAGCAAAACAATTTGAGGATCCTATTCTACGGCAACTTAAGGAAAAGGTGAGTCAGGGTACGATAAACGGCTTTGACCTTACACAAAGTGGAGTACTTTACCGCCAAAATAGATTATGTGTGCCTGATATTAATGGGTTAAGAAGGAGAATAATGGAGGAAGCCCATCATTCTCGATATTTTATCCATCCAAGATCGACTATGATGTACCATGACCTGAAGGGAGTGTTTTGGTGGGGAGGCATGAAGAAAGACCTTGCAGAATTTGTGGTTCAATGTCCAAATTGCCAGCAAGTGAAAATAGAACACCAAAAGTCAGGAGGTTATGTGCAATGCATAGAGCTTCCCACATGGAAGTGGTATATGATCAACATGGATTTTGTTACAGGTTTGCCTCGCTCATTTCAGAAGTTTGACTCCATATAGGTAATAGTTGACAGACTCACAAAGTCAGCACACTTCTTACCTGTCAAGACTAATTATACAGCTGAAGAGTATGCCATGCTATACCTCAGAGAGATAGTCAGGCTACATGGAGTCCCAATCTCCATTATATCTAACCGGGGAGCTCAATCAAAGTTTTGGAAGTCCTTCCAAAGGAGTTTAGGGACACAAATGAATTTGAGTACGGCATGCCACCCTCAAACAGACGGTCAAGCAAAATGCAGCATTCAGACACTTGAAGATATGTTGCGAGCTTGTTCATTGGACTTTAAAGGTAGTTGGGTGCACCATTTTCCACTTATTGAATTTGACTATAATAATAGCTACCACATGAGTATCAAGATGTCACCTTATGAAGCTTTGTATGGAAGAAAATGTAGGTCGTCAATTGGATGGTTTGAAGTGGATGAAACCACCTTGCTTGGGCTAGATCTAGTACAACAAACGATGGAAAAAGTTAAGGTAATACAGTAGCTGCTAGAAATAGCCCAAAGTTGTTACAAATCATATGCGGATGCTAGAAGGAAAGGACTGGAATTCTCAGTAGGGGATTGGGTATTTTTAAAGGTATCTCCAATGAAAAGGGCTATGAGGTTTGGTAAGAAAGGAAAACTGAGCCCACGTTACATTGGGCCATATAAAATCATTAAGAAGTTCGGGAAAGTTACATATGAACTAGAGCTACCCCAAGAGCTTTCAATGGTTCATCCTATTTTCCATGTCTCGATGCTTCGAAAATGTATAGGTGACCTATCCCGTATCACTCCTATTGAGGATGTCCAGGTTACAGAAGATCTCACCTATGTAGATGTACCTATTGCTATTCTAGATCGTCAAGTTAAGAAGTTAAGCAATAAAGAAATAGCTTCAGTGAAGGTGCTTTGGAGAAACCAGCAAGCAGAAGAAATAACATGGGAGGCCGAGGACGCAATTAAATCAAAATATCCTTACTTATTTGAATATAAAGAGGAATTCCAACATGCAGAATTTGGGCAAAAATAGGTACATGTGATTGATACTTAGTGTATTGTCAAAGGTTTGTTTAAATAAAGGTTTATACATGGTTAAGCTGTCCAATTGTGCTAACATTTGAGGACGAATGTTCCTAAAGGGGGGAGGACGTAACACCCCACATTTTACATGTACTAATGCTGCGTAAATGAATCATGTTATGGTTTGGTCAAATTTGAGCAAAATCTTAAAAGTGCTTGAATCTCGTGTTAATGGCGATATGTGCGTCTAATGCTTAAGAGGGTCGAGTGTATACATGTTTTGTGTTAAATTGATGAGATCACAGCCCTAAACAAAGTAAAGAATTGAGGTTCTTGTATGACTTAATAATCTAGTTGGTGAGTCACCTACTTCCTTATTTTAAATTTGTTAGCTAAACGGAGACGAGGCCCGACGTCAAATTTGTCAACCTTTGATTATGAAAAAAGTTCATGTTAAGGGGGTAAATATAGTCAATGTTTTGACATCATAAACGAACTAAATTTTCAGTTTAGGAAGCATAGAAAACGGGACCAAGCCTATCCCAATTCATTTAAAAATTTGGCCCAAAGTAATTAAAGGGAAAGGAGAAGAATGGGCAGCAAAACGCCCAATAAGTTGGAGACCCATTTAGGCCCAAGTCTAAGGGATAAGATGCTGCATCACAAGTGTATTGATAGGTGTCATTATCTGGTCAAAATATAAATAAAAATTTGGCCAAAAATATTCTTTAAAAATGGATCAAAGCAGCCCCTAAAGTCATTCCACTTGAACAATTTTTTCAACTTTCCTAAAGACTCTTGTCTTCTACCTATTTCACTTTACCAAGCTGCAAGTACAATCCTCTAAGGCTTCTGAAGGAAACACTAAATATTGAAGGAAAATGTAAGTAATTATAGTTGTGTATTTAGTATGTTTCTTCGTGAAAAACAAGAAGTATATGCTAGTACGTTATGCTGGAAATTCTGAACAGCATGTGTCCTCAGTATTGTTGTGAACGTTTCTTGTTGTACAAGAGTATTTTCTCTTAATTGGTTGGATGAATTATGAAGTAAGACTTATGCTTTAACAAGGTATAGGTTGTTAGTGATGTTACTAAGCTGCTGCACCACTCTTACAGTCCACAAAAGTGAGTCCTTATAGAATATCATAATTGTGTTCTTAATATAAACTTGTGGGCTGTTGGATGGAAAGTTATTGCCTCATGTCCTTAATGACTGCTTTGGTACTGTTATAAGACTATTTTAAGTCTTTCATTACATATGGATGTGTTTAGGACATTTTGGTTAAAGTTGGAATAGGTTTGGATTTGTCAACGTCAAATTGGGCAAAAGGGACGTAACGTTATGCTATCCATTTGTAGGCTGTGTAGAATTATAATATGTTATTCCAAAACCTTCCCATGCTTTAGGACTAATTGTGGACTATCTTAATGTTGGGGTTATGTGTTAAAAACATTGGAAACAATTTGGGTAAAGTTAAAACAGATTTGGGATTGTTGACGTCAAAGTTTGGAGGAAGGATGTAACGTTGTGCCGCTTGTTTGTATGTTGTGAAAAATTGTTATGTGTTGTGTCTTGTGGGCTGTTGAAAAACTGTTAACAGTCCGAAGTAAGATATATATGACATGTACATACGAATGGTTGTTAGAAAATGCAATTATAAGTGAAAAGGGTGAAGAAATGTCTTTGCGTCGCTAATTAAGCATTTGCTGCCCGGATGTTAGTTTTTATGGTATTCAGCTGCTTAGAAGTGTTTCCTCACTACTAATAGTAGTATTATTTCCCAATATACTATAGATAAATATTTTAGGGAAAATGCAGCCACTCCAAAGTAGTAACGAGGTCATACAACGAGGTATGTAAGGCTACTTGATTTCGTATCGTTTGGCATGAAACATAGATCTCTCCTTGGTATATAAAGGCATTTACCAAACTCTGACACAACTATTAACCATGTCTACACCCTTTCATATGTTCACATGCTGCTATATATAATCACCTTCAAATGTGCATACATACATGAATACAAGTTTACATGGGTTCTTGTTGATAAATAAAGTTCACGAGTTGTTTCATCACATACGTATTTCATTATTTGTGTAACGTATTCTTTTCATTGTCTCACATGTTACATCTACTATCCTATAGTTCCAATATTATGACCACCAAAAAAATAATCTCAAAGGTAATTGAAAGACAAAGTGTATTGATTATTGATGGGTGGTAGCCCGAGGGGTGAAAGCATCACCTAGCCAAGGATGATCCTATCATGGGTGGTAGCCCGAGGGGTTATGGAAGAACCTAGCCAGGGACGATCCTGATACAATTTTACCACTAATCAATTGGTCATTTGTATTATATCTATGCACGGATTAGACAGTAAAGGTAAAGTAATATAAAGAACATAAAGTACATTATCCCAAAGTATAATGAAAGGTGGTCTCTTATCCTACACCAGTGCATAGTTTCATTTGAGTTGTTACTTCATGTACAGTATTTCTGGCCTTACATATTCAGTACATTATCTCTTACTAACGTCCCTTATGGGGGACCTACATTTCATGCTTCAGGTACAGGTGTTAGTAGATCTCCCCAATAGAGTACAGGACATCCAACTGTTGTTACAAGCTCCAGGTTGTCTCGGAGCTTTATGTGTGTCTAGAGCTTATATGTTTATATTGTATAGCTATTCAAGGTGGGGCCTATCTCGACCTTTGTCAGATGCTTTCTCTTATTTAGAGGTTTTGTAGACTATGTAAATTAAAGTCTGGTCATGTCCCGAACCTTAGACATCGTGGCCTCAACGACCTAGCCATATGCATTTTCTTTTGTCTTGTTATTACTATTTTCTTTCTTAAAGGCACAATGAAGGTAGAGATCCCTTATTATATTTCTAAAAAGCGCATAGATATAGTTGGTTCTCCCGAGCCTTATCAGCAACGGGTGCCCGTCCGCCCTAACGGGAAATGGGGCGTGACAAGAGCGATACATTATAACTTGTATGTATGTTATTTATTGTGATAACATTAAATTTATTTTAATTTTTTTTATATATATCAAATTATTACTTTACATGCAATTTTCATCGGGTGGTGGTGGTGATAGACCTAGAGATCATCTTGGGGCAAGCAGGTTTAGTAGGAGCAGGAAGAAAAAGACTAGGACACCTATTGATTCTACAGATAATAGAGGATATATTTCCTCTGCCCTGGATCTCCACAACCGTGCAGCTACTTCTCCAACCATTGAGATTGTGCCATTTGGGACTATAGGTCCTATGACTAACCATAGTCAGTTTTGGATACCATGCGTTGCTTCTTCCTCATCATAACCTAGGTTCACTTCACATTACCAGACCACCCAGCTACCCATAGTAATTGTTCCACGACCTCACAGATTATCATCTTTGGGTACTCCATCTCCCAGTGTTTAGTCTTCCTCATCTCAGTCTCCTCACCTATCATCCCTTAGACTTAGAGATTCTAGTGCTGAGGTTGTCACTCCTTCATTGACTCAGCATTATGTGCATCCTTTGGCATCAGCTTCACCTGCTTCTGCTGCTGCTCCCGAGGAAGTATTGTATGTCACAGGGTTAGCTCCTGGCCAGCGAGATAGGCTTGGGAAAGTTTTGATAGTACCTAATGGATCCTCATAAGTTTGTCCTTCTATTTATTAGTTGTTTGCTACATTACTAAAATATTCATGAACTAATATGTTCATTATATGCCTTGTAGGTAGCATCCATCAAAGGATACTGCCAAGGCCTTACAGGAGAGTGTTAGGAGGCGGTTTAATGAGCCCTGTCACTCTTGGGGAGAGATTCCAAATAGAATTCATCAGGCGATATTTAATGAGTTTAATATATATAAGTTTACATATTTACTTTATGTTAAGTTTATTATTTATAGTATATTTTATCTAACAAATTTTCTAACACTTTTCTTCTTATTTTTTCAGACTATCTGTACTTGGGATGAAAAGTACAATATGGTCATTGCGACCACATTTGAGAGGAGAGCGAGCGCCAGACTGTCTATGTAACTCAACAAATCGTGGGGATGATGGAAATCCCGGGGGTTGATTGCAGCCACACATATATGAAGGTCGTATCGATATTAGGACACCGACGAATTCAAAGCTTTCTCTGACAAAGCTAAAAGGCTAAAGGGAGTCTGAAGGAAGGCTCATTGCGTAACAGAGGTGCAAATAGTGTTGGAACTATTTCGTGGGAGATTGTAAAATTTTTAAATTTAAAGTTTAAATTTACAATCTTAAATATATTATTTTATTAAATATTATTTTATTAATTATATTATTAATTATTTATAGGAGCAAGAAATGGGATGAGTTCCATTTCAGCATGATGGTTTTAAGAAGACTCAAGTCAAAAAGAAGGGTGATGAGTCAGAGTAGGACGTGTGGGTCGAACAGAGGGTCGAACAAGCCTACGTAAGCTTCTTAAAACTTATATATATAGATATTGTTTTTTTGTTCTAACTTTTATTTTTCACACACACACACACACACACACACACACACACACACACACACACACACACATATATATATATATATACTAAGTATCAATTCTAACTTTGAAATTAATTTTGTAATATGTAGCAAGACTACTAGTGATATGTTCATGAGCTTGGAGATGATACCTAGCCTGAACTGTCCAATCAAATTTGAACTGAGAAAGTAGTTGGCGGGAGCCACAAAGGTCGTATCTATGGATGGGCTCTAGGAATGACATATGACAACTCCAATTAGGTTTAGAAGGCATTGGATCGTCAAGTCTGGCCGAGGCCCTTGACCGGGTTCAATTGGCAGTCATGTCTCAGAAAATAGAACAACTTCCAAATGCATTTGCAGCTTTTGAGTTAAGGAGGGTTAAGCAACAAAAGGAAGTTATACAAATCAAAGAACAAGTGCTAAGCCTCGCCCGTCGGCCTGCACCGCGTCCTTCCACTCCCGAATCTGACGAGGAGTTTGTTGAGAATAACCCGTAGGTTTCTTTTAGTTATGTTTTGGACAATTTAATTTGTTTTGGACACTTTATACTATTTTGATGAACTTTGCATTGGTTTAAAACATTGTAATTTTTGGATTTTATTTGTTTTGAATGTTTATTTTAGTTGGTTTTATGTATTTTGTATGTTGAACTTGTTGTTGCTGTTGAATTGCTTGATGAAATCTATTATTATTTATATTGCAGGTGGGAAGCAGAAACTGCAATTTTTTGCTGTCAAAAAAACTGCAGAAAAAGTGACGGATAGGGTCCTTAAGTCCGTCGCTTTTTGGTAATTTTAAAGAAAAAAATCCACAAAAGCGATGAACAGGGGCCCTATGTCCGTCGCTTTTCAAAGAGTTTTTTTAAATAATTTTTTTAAAAAAGTGACGGACAAGGACCCTATGTCCATTGCTTTTTTAAATAATCTTTTAAAAATAGCAACGGACAGAGACCCAATGTCCGTCGCTTTCTAGAAAAAAGTTTTAAAATATTTTTTTTAAATATGACAGACAGTGACTCTATGTTCGTCGCTTTTTCAAAAAAATAAATTAAAAAAATGATGAGATAAGGAAAGTAACATTGTCCATCGCTTTAAAACAGATGCAGTCAGACGCTTTTATAAAAACGTCGAGCAAAAAAGCGATGGAATGGACTGCGTCACTTTTCGTCGTTTTCCCCCAATTATTAGAAGTGTTAGATTTGATTCATATGTAATAATAATAAATAAAGTATGGACATAAATAAAATCAAGGAAACCTCCATCAACTTCAGAAGCCAAAATTCCATAGGTAAGGGAAAATCATAATTAGTCATGGAAACATGAAAATTAATAGCTACTCATGTATCAGAGTAGTAGGATTTCACCAACTTAAAAGATAGTTTAAGGAACCCATCAAATATCTCTATACCCCAAACTTCCATAATATAGGGATTCAAGATGTAACATTCTTCTCTATAACGACCCCCAAAAGTGCCCAAAAATGTGACTTGGAAGTACCCGAAATTGTAATTTTCATATATCTCAAAATTCATTCGTGATATCGAAAATCCAACTTCATATTCTTGTTCAGGGGGTCAAAGTGAATGGAAGATGGGTCTAACCCTGATTTAAGAGCAACCATATCAAAATTTGGAAATCGCAAAAATGTGATTTCCAAAGAGATTTTCGCGCCCCTGGTGCGACGCGCCAATGGCTCGCCTCTGTGCATTTTTTTGTTCAATTTTGGACTTCAAAAGTCTTGGGCCTAAGTGTTCCCAAACGTGAAAACACCTACACTTAGCCATTTTCACCCTCACATCATTCTAAACATTTCCCATACTCATTCAAACACTTAGCCAAATATTTTACTCCTAAATTCAACTCTCAAAATCCTCTCCGGATCTAAGGATTTCCTCTCAAGTTTCAAGTCTCCATCTACAATTTCATCAAGTTCATCTCCAAAGCTAAGGTATGTGGGTTTCATAGGTTCCTTTAACCCATGATACCCAAGCCTCCTTTTACCTTTTATTGCATGATTTAGAGTTGATTTACTCATGGGTCTTATTTATTAAAACATTCACTGCACACTATGTTGGGGTTTATGCAATTGTGATTGTTTTAGCATGTTTGAGCTATGGATCTAAGACCATTGTGAGACTTGATGAAGGGTTTTGATGCATGTTGCTTGAGGATGTTACTAAGTATTAATTGATGGTTTTACATAGGAATTACTTGCATGTTTCACTCTTCAATTGCATGGTTTTACACTAACACTACACACCCTCTAAGTGTTTGATAAAATGTCCAGATATGGTTTCTTGAGGAATTGAAGGTCCTATGCATGTCTTATGAGTTGAATGACTATATGATTATAAAATAATGATTGAATGATGATGGAATGATGATGAAAGAGAATGTATGTATAAGATGATGAAATGAGTGTGTGTGTGTGTGTGTGTGTATATATAATATTATCTCTACAGTGTTGGGGATAACCAAGCCTAGCTCAGGGGGTTATAGGCCCGAGTAACCTTGTTGAGGGGTTAACACCTCGATCACCTAATTTGGGGGGTGGTAGGCCCGGTAACTTTGTTGGAGGTTTGTACCCATCAATCTTGTTGGGGGTTTGTACTCCATAAACCTCATGAAGGGATTTGTACCTCATACGCCTATCCAAGGGAGTGGTAGGCCTTCGCTTGCACTAAGAATTGTCACTCCTTACACTTACTTTATATCCATATAAGCATGATTTACTACGAGCATCTTCCATGCATGCCATATTGCTATATGTACTAATTGCCTATGCTTATGCATTTCGTGTTACATCACTTGTTACATTACATCCTGCATACTTAGTACATTCAAATGTACTAACATATATAAGAAGAATAAAGAGGCGTAAGTCATCGATTCTAATCCGATAACGCTTTTATTTTTATTGGTATGCCGCTCCGCGAGCAAGGAGCAAGCTTACCTACAAATGAGTGAGATTCGACTCTTTTTCCTTTGTCCTTTTTGTTTTGTCATTTTCTTTTCTCTATGATCCCAATTATTATATATAGAAACTATAAGAATCCCAAAACGGCATATAATACATATCATTTAATGTCTCAATTTTTTTTCCATTTCTAAACAACTATCGTTTGTGAATGTAGGTAGGAACTAGTGCACCACTTGATCATCCTCCTCCTCCACGTGGCTAGTACGATTGTCTCTCAAGCTTGTTGGTGAATCCTCCATTTCGGGGACGTTGCTTATGATCTCTTGCTATGCACTAAGACTATCTTACTTTTTATTCATGTATTGACTATGAGGGTGAGCCCAGTTGTTTGTCGTGGCCCCCACTCTTATCTATGTAATAGAGGTGTTGTTGGGCGTGTTATGTATCTATGCTATGAGCCTTGACTCTCTTGTTTCTTAATGATATGATATGGAAGTTTAACCTAAGCCTTAATTCCCTTGCTTATGCTTATCTCTTGTTGTCATTTTAATTGCTTCCACAACCAAGGATGTGTAATGATATTTTATGAGGCTTGTTTAGGGTTCCTTCGGGTTCCCCATTCGACGGTTACATCTAGGCCCTAGGTTCGAGGCATGACAAAGATAGTATCAGAACACTAGGTTGTTAGATCCTCGGAGTCCAACACACTGCGTTGATTAGAGTCTAATTCATGGTTGTGTTGTGCACCACAACTATAAGTATGATGCTATGAGACATTTAGGAAATGTTTCCCTTTTCATGTTCTAAGTCGTGCTATAGAATTAAAGTAATTTTTCCCCCTAACGATTGTTCTTTGGTATGCTAGATCATGCCTAACACGAGAGGAAGACGAGCCCGAACACCCAAGGAGCAACTGGACAATGGAGAGCTTACGGATGCTCTCACTTTGCTTACACAAATGGTGGCTAATCAAGCCAACCAAGGGGCCCAAGCCCCTCATGCTCCTACATCGGCATGTCGGTTGAGAGATTTAATGAGGATGAATCCCCTGGAAATCCATGGGTCGAAGGTGAGTGAGGACTCTCAAGAGTTCATTTATGAGGTCTACAAGATTTTGTCTATCATGGGTGTGAGATCGGAGGATAGGGCAGAGTTGGCATCCTACCAACTCAAAGGGGTAGCACAAATATGGTACAAGCAATGGAAGTAGGAAAAGGGGGGTCAATAATATGGTTCTATGCGAAGAGTTCAAGGCGACCTTTCTTAATCGATTTTTCCTCTTGAGCTTAGGGAAGCATAATTGGTGGAATTTATGAATTTGAGACAAGGGTCCATGAGTGTGAGAGAGCATTCCCTCAAGTTCATCCAACTTTCAAAGTTTTCTCCTCACATAGTTGTCGATCCAAGGTCGAGAATGAACAAGTTCATAATGGATGTGTTCGAATCAGCGGATGAATAATACCAGTCCGCCATGTTGATTAATAACATGGACTTTTCACGTTTGATGACCAATGCTGAACAAATGGAAGAGGAGAAATTGAGGAAGAGGAGGGTTCATGAGGCCAAGAGGGCCCATTTTGAGGGTAAGTCCAAAAGAGTGGCCGATTCCATCGAGGCCAAGGGTCTTCTCATGCGTTTCAAAAGAGGGAGTTGCAGATGATTTTTCGAGGGCCCAAGGTGGTAGGGCTGAGGCTCCCATTGATATGTGTCCGAAGTGTGGTAAGGGTCATGGGGGCCCATGCTTGAGGGATACCGGTGCTTGCTATGGTTGTGGGGAAATGGGGCATGAGGCAATAGATTGCCCACGAAATCGCAACAAGTGTAAGAAGGTCCCCTCAAGCTATTAATGCGATTCCTTTGGGGAGAGGTAGCTGACAAGGTGGTTGATGTACTGTCAAAATACAGCACAATAGATACCTAAAACAAGGAATTTTGTGAGTTCTTAATGTGACTTTTTATGGTTTTGATGTGTTTTTGTGTTGTTATTGCAGAAAAGGTACGTTGGCATAATTTTGGGGGGAAATTGCAGATTTTGCTAAAGCATAAGACATACGAGCTTACCTACAAGTCGTAGCGCAAGCTACAAGTCGTATAGCTATCTCGTAGCTAGAAACAGAGAGCAAAAATCAGAAATCTGCCAAGTGGAGGTCAACCCTACAAGGCCACTCACTATGACTTGTATACATGGACTCGTAGAAGGAAACAGAGAGCCAAAACTTTGGACCAAAAACTGAAGACCTAGACTACAAGAGGAGCATATAAGTTGTAGCCCAAGCAACAACTCGTACCCGTTGGGTCGTACCAGTTGAGTTCAAAATGCCAAGAGCCTGATACGAGACACCAATTACAAATCGTAGGTCACCCTACGAGTCGTACCTACGAGACCAACCAGATGCCAGCTTTCTTTTCTGTGTAATTTTTAGGGTAAATTTGTAAACACTATAAATACTTTAAGTAGGATTTTAATTGAGAAAAAAAGAAGAGAAAAGAAGAAAAAAGAAGAGAGAGATTCCAAATTTTGGAACATCACCTTTAAACATTCTCTCAGGAATATTTTAGGGTTCTAATTTAGGTTTTTATTTTGTTGTGGAAAACCCACTTTTGGGGAGTGCAAATCTCATATTATATTCATTCTCAATATATCAAGCTTGTGGATTGCAACTTGTGGTGTCTTCACTCTTCATTGTATTGGGTAAAATTCTCAAATATGTCTTGTATTTACATTTTTGTTGATTTTTCCTTAGCCAGGAATAGCTAAGCACCCACAACTTGGGGTTGTGGGAACCATAGGTAGTTGACTTGAGATGATCTAGGTTTCTTGCATTTCTATAATTGGGGTTTTACATGTATTGTCTATTTCTCTTCATTTTAATTGTTGTTTGGTTGTGGCCAACACCAAACCCCACCTACTATCATGGTCACGACCAAGGTAGTGACGAATAGGAAAAGGGAAGTAGGTGACAGGATTCAATTGATGTGTTCTCGTCTAATCAACAAAACCTGACCAAAGGGAGGTTGACTAGGACAATAGGTAACGGTTAGTTGGCACACCACGGTAGCCGACGAAGCGCCATGGTAAAATTCGACGTTCACCTTCACAAGAGTGCTGGAAGAACCTAAGTTACTGTCCTATATGCGAATCTCCAATTGTAGTTATGTTGTCTAGGGTAATTGAGTCGACGAACCATGAGGAACATGATTCCCAAGTGGTCCCTAAAATTGAATGTTTTCTCACATCATAGTATATTGTTATTTTTGTTTTTTTTCTTTAATCACAATCCCCCCACCCCAATTTAGAGAGTTTAGTTATAGATACTCGAAATGGTTGATAGTGAAATCTTGTAGTCAAACCCTGTATTCCCTGTGGATTCGACCCTAACCTTCAGCTAGGTTAATTATTGATAGCGACCGCTTTCTTATTGGAGCAAGAACATAATAAAAAATTATGGCGCCATTGTCGGGGAATACGACTAGGTTTTGACTTGATTTCACTATTAGTTAATTAAAGTATTAATTTCTAAACTTTCTTGTATTTTACTTTTGTTTTTGTTTTTGTTGTTTGATCTAAATTGCAGCGTGTACTTGGATTGTATGGACAACATAAGGATCCAAGGCTGTAACACCCCACATCTTACAATTCTAGTACTATGCAACTAAAACATGATATGGTTTGGTCAAATTAGCGCCCATTTTTAAAAGTGCTTGAATCTCATGTTATAAGGCGATATGTGCGTCTAACGCTTAAGAGGGTTAAGTGTATACATGTTTTGTGTCAAACCGAGGAGATCATGGACCTAAACAAAGTGAGAGAATTGAGGTGCTTGTAGGACTTAAGAAGCTAGTAGGTGAGTCACCTACTTGCTTAGCTTAAATTTGCTAGCTAAACGGAGATGAGGCCCAATGTCGAATTTGTCCAAGTTCAATTATGAGTAAAGTCCATGTTAAGGGTGTAACTTTAGCCCATGTTTTAGCATCATAAATGGACTAAATTTTCAGCCCAAGAAGGATATTAAAAGAGCCAAAAAAAACATCACAATTTCTTTAGTAAGTTAGGCCCAACTAACTAAGACAGAAAGGGAAGATGGGCAACAAAGGCCCATCAATTTGGAGCCTCTTAAGGCCCAAGTGAAAGGGGCAAAATGGTACTTTAATTACTTCATAAAAATAATTCTTAAAAGGTAAATAAAATTCAGCCAAATTAATCCTTTAAAAAGGGGTTACAAGCAGCAAATTTAATTCAATCTTAGACTTGGAAAATTTCAACTTTCACAAAACTTCATTGTTCTTCTTTCTTGACTTTGTAAAGCAGCTAAAGGAAGCTTTTAGGGTTCTTAAGGAGGCCCCCAACCTTAAAAATAAAGGTAAGTGATTATAGTTATGTGTTTATTAAGGTTTCTTCATGAAAAACAAGAGACTGTGTTGGTGAGGTATATGCTGAAAATTTTGGACAACATGTGTCCTAAAGATTGTTATGAAATTTTCTTGTTATTCAAGAGAATTTCCTCTTCTTGGTTGGCCAAATTATGAAGTAAGACTCGTGTTTTTAACAAGGTATGTTTTATTAGTGATCTAACTAAGCTGCTGCACCACTTTTACAGTCCGCTAAATTGAGTTCTTATAGGATATCGCAATTGTGTTCTTAGTACGAACTTGTGGGTTGATTGATTGGGGACTATGATCTCATGTCCTCCACCTATTTTAAGGATTGTTTTTGAACTATTTTAGGACTATTTGTATGTATAAACATTGTGGGAATAGTATGGTTGAAGTTGGTAAAGTTTTGGAACCGTCAACGTTGTAATATAGCGAAGGGATGTAACGTTATGCCGCTTATTTGTATGTTGCATAGAATTGTTGTCGGTTGTGCTTTGTGGGATGTTGTAAGACTATTATGGTACTAGAATAGGCTGAAAATGATATGTATATGATGATGTGCATTAGAAAGTACAATTAGGGGCGGAAAGTTTGAAAGAATACGCTCGGGTTTATAATTATACGCTTGCTGCCCATGTGTTGTTTTTTTATGAGATTGGGCTACCAAGATGTATCTATTGGATGCTAATGCTAGTTTATCACCTACTATGTTATATATAAATACTTAGAGGAAGAGAAAGTTATCTCGAGGTAATAGTGAGGTCATACAGCGAGGTATGTAAAGCCACTCGATTTCATATTACTTGGCATGAAACTAGGTTCTTCCTTTGTACATAGAGGCTCTTGTCTACTCCGACACAACTATTAACAGTGTCTCCACTCATTCACATGTTCATATACTCCCATACATAGTCACTTGCAAACCTACATACATACTTGGATACCAAGATATTCGAGTTCGTTCTACTAAACAAAGTTCATGTGTTGTTCTACCTCCTATGCATTTCATTATTGGTGTAGCCTACTCCTTTCATTATGGTGTTGATTTTTGTAATTATTTACATGTCATATGTTTCTACAGTGCTACAGTTGCAATATTATGACCACCAAAAGAATCATCTTAAAAGTAATTGAAAGATAAGTATATTTCTTATTGATGGGTGGTAACC
>JAPFFP010041757.1:0-14838 GCA_026153255.1 Solanum medicagineum | reverse complement strand
TATGGGGGACCTGCATTTCATGCTACAGGTACAGGTGCTAGTAGATCTCCCCAGTAGGAGTACAGGATATTCAGCTGGTGTCATCAAGCTCCAGGTTGCTTCGGGGCTTTGTATATATCTAGAGCTTATGTTTATATTGTACATTTAGTTGAGCCGGGCCTGTCCCGACCCTTCTCAGATGTTCTTGTTTATTTAGAGGCTTTGTAGACTATGTAAAGTAAAAGTAAAGTCATGTCTCGTACTTTAGACATCGTGGCCCCAACGGCCTAGTCATACGCATTTCCTTTTATTTTGTTATCACTGTTTATCTGCTTTAAGGCATGGTAAAGGTACAAACCCCTTATAATATGTATAGTAAACGCATAGTTACAGGTTGGTTCTCCCGAGCCTTATCGGCAACGGGTGCCAGTCCGCCCTAACGGGACTTTGGGGCGTAACAGAGGGTGACCTCAGAGGTGTCTAAATTTGCATGTTGGTATTTGTTATATTGGGTATCCAAGAAGGAAAGATGTGCCACTACGGTTGGCCTTTTCTTTCATGATACGTCAACGCAACTCTGACAGCACAAAAATGGATATGGGTGAAACCCAATCTTTTCCACTGGCTTGGAAATTCCTCTAGTATATGCATTGTGATGAACTATTCTTCTTGGGTTGCCAAAATAGGGTGTTGGTAAAGTTTTGAGGCAGCAACATATTCTTTTACTCCTGTGGGTTTAGGTTTGACTAGGGAGTGTATTTGCAACCAAGGATTATAGTCCTTTTTGGCAAAGGCAGAGTATGGGTTCAGTAGAGGTAGATATATGGGGGATATTTTCTTTTTTGGTGGTAACATATCTACTTCATATAGATAGTTATATTTGCAAGAGAGAGTTTTGCTCTGGGTAGGAGTCATGTCTAACTTGGCAAAGGACTTACAAAGGCTCAACTCAGAAGGTAAAGACATAGATCTATAGGAACTAGACGAAGACGGTAAAGACTCTGAAATAGACATATTTTTGGATTTTATGGACTGTGAAGACACACACACGTATTCGTTATAAGGATCTATGGACAAGACTCAATATTTATTCTAAATATCTAATGAAAAGACTCAAAATTGTATATGTAAATACTGTACAGAGATTAATGGGTAAAGGCTCTGAATTTTAACACACGAACTTGAATAAAAGATTATGGAGAGTTTTTTATGGCTATGGACACAAAGGAAACACACAGACTAAAGTATACACACAACTAAAAGTAAATCACTGAATAACTAAAGTTGGCAATATAAAACGAGAGATAGACCTTATGATGACCTCGTTCCTCCCTCCGAGGTGGACTGAGAATGGGTTGGCTCTGATACCACTTAGGGAGGCAAGGAGCCAGGGCAGGCGGTTAGGCGAGCACCACGGGCAGACCGACGGGACTGGGACCCCAGCGGATCAAACAGGTTAAAGGTAATGTGCGACCATATGCAACGCAAGATCACCTGAGGCACCACTACCACAACATTTTCAGCATTCACATCCATAATAGGCAGCGTGTTATCCCATGTCCACTGGGTCTCTGAGAATAATAGGGACCTTACCAACCAAGCACGAACCACAAGAAAGTTTTTTCGACTTCTTTAGGATTTCCACATGGACTTTGAGCGGCTTTCCGTGGCCTATAGGGCCCTTTCAACTTAGCCCTCCTTAAGTCTCTTTCTGGTCGTACCAATTTACCTGGCTTGGTTCTACTTTAATAT
Source organism: Solanum medicagineum (assembly GCA_026153255.1). Taxonomy (NCBI): domain Eukaryota; kingdom Viridiplantae; phylum Streptophyta; class Magnoliopsida; order Solanales; family Solanaceae; genus Solanum; species Solanum medicagineum. Next base: position 13,107 of record JAPFFP010041757.1, on the reverse strand, counting down.
GCTATTGTACGCACAAATACTGGCATAAGGGCAAACATTAAATGTTGTAGTAGTGCCTAGTTGATGTTATGTAACCTATCGAGTCATCGGATTCCTGACGAGCAGAGCTCGCCAGTGTGTCACCTTAGACCCCTCCCTGCTTCTCTCAGACAACAAGTCCAAACAACTAATCCCCCTCCCCAGAGATAAGAACAAGAGAATGTTTAGCCAAAGACTTGGCCTTCCTTTTATAGGAGAAGGTTGGCCTTACAAACCGACTCTAGACTCTAGACTCTAGACTAAAGACTTGTCTTAAGCTTTCTATGATTTTGTGTTGGGTCTAGGATGTGTCTAGGATGTAGGATTTCCCTAGCTTAAGACTTGGCCTTCCTTTTATAGGAGAAGGTTGGCCTTACAAACCGACTCTAAAATAAAAAGATTATCACACCTGGCACACCATTTTAGGAATGGATGGGACCTCTCTTATTTTTCTGAAAATAGTAAACCTATCTAAAATTAGTAAGTCTTATCAAGACAAACTATCTTCATCTTATTTATTCAAATCGGGCCCCACCTAACATGTGAACAGAACATACTAAAACAAAACATAAAAACAAAAGCATGATGTTTGAATGTGACAGCATGTTCAAGCTGGTTAGTCAGCAACTTGTAGGTAGCTGCAAGCAGGTGTGTAGGCTACTTGTAGACATCTGGCAAGATGGTGGGTAAGCCACTTGTTAGATGCATGCAAGTAGGTGCTCAAGATACTTGTAGGCGGCTTTCAAGCAGGTGGGTAAGCTGCTGGTGTGGATGCTTGGTGATGAACAATTGCATTGGCTTGGGGACAAAGTTTATGGTATTCTTGGTGGAAAAGGATCACGACTGACTTAGGGACAAAGTTTGTGGTTTTCTTGGTGGAAAAGGATTGAGGCTAACTTGGTGTGGAAGCTTTGGTGTACACTTGTTGAGGAAGCTGAGGTAATATTGGCGGGCAACTTGGGTAAGTGGTAACTTTTGATAGAGGTGCTAATTTTGGTATGGTGAAACTTGCACATGTCATTGGATAGCATCGGACTATGCAGAGGTTGAAGGTGTTGCCGGCGGGCGTGAGTATCCTTCTTCCATCCACCAATCGACTCCGTGTTTCTTCTTGCTCAGCTCTCTATTCTCAAGGCCTCTTTTGTGTGATCTGTTGAAGTATTTGTTCCTGGTCAATGCTCCTGCAACATTATGATCCCATTTTTGTGGCGGAAGATTCAGCCTGATGTTGGTCATCTTTTGGTTGATCTGATCTCTGATGATCTCGTATGGATCCTGGTATTCTTTAGCAGCTTGTCATACCTCCTCCCAGTGAGGGTGTTCGTCAGTGTAGTTACATCATGCTCCTTCTTTTGGCCATATCTCCTTTGTGATGCATCTATTCTACTGGAAGATTATTTGTTGTGCTTCATGGTACTCCTCTTCCAAGGAACAAATAGAGACGGGGAATTTCCAACATGGTGAAATTTTTTATCAGACCTGGACCTATTAGGTGATTATCTTCACTGACTTGTGCAACATGAAAATCTTGGCCTCGTAGGAATCTCTGAAAAAGTGCACCCAGCATTGTCTTGGTTGGAACCAAAGTAAGAACTTCTGCGATGGTGGTGTGATTTTGTTGAAATCCCTGAACAGGTTGCACTTAAACTCCATAAGGATATAGTATTGGTGACACAAGTACTAAAACAACTATAGGAGTTCCTGGAGGAAATCATCTGCCATAAGAATAAATATGTGGCAGAATGGATACTTCGGGTGGACTCTAAAAGGTTTGAGGATGGACCCTCTATATTTTCTGAACAATTGGAGTTCATAGAATGTCCTTCTTTCCATCATGATTGATGGATCAAAGAGATCCCCGAAGTAGGTGAATAATTTCGGTGGGTATTCCGTCGTTCCATCTGGAGGTGTTGGTGGTCGTCTGATCATTGAGATGGACATGGTGTTTTCAGCATCAATGTCTTCACCAGAGAGGTGAAATAACTTGGAGGCAGTGATGCAAGGTTTGAACTATTTCCTAAAAGCTATTCCCCTTGTTCTGATCTTAAGGCGATCCTTGAGTTGTCTGTAGATGTCGAACCCAACGATGAGATCTTTTTCAAGGATTACCGAACTAAGGAGTTCTCTTCTAAATTATAAGCCTGGGAAGAACTGAATCATGACCGGGTGCCTGGTGATCAGCTTGGTCATCAGGATTTCTCTTGATGGAGTACTGAAGTTCTGGAAGTGAGAAATCCAGTGATCATTGGGTAGGACTGTTAGGTTGAGAATGGACGATGCGGCCACTGTATCCAAAGTGCGATTACGTGCACCGACTTATCCCATTCGGATGAGAATATAGCTAGCTGAACTTGAGGGGTGTCAACCTCATCGTTCTTTCCTGGTTTGGATATTTGGTAGATGTTGTGGCCGGATTCATCAGTGGTGTTGCCATACTCCTCTACTTTCTCGTACACTTCTAGGGAGAAGAGTGTTTCGCCCATTAGTTCTTCCTCTATGGAGAAGATAGACTCTAACTCATCATCTTTGCTGAGATAAATTCCTATATGGTTAGCTATTTCATCAAACAGTTGGAGGGTCTTAACTGATCTTCTGGACTGCAGGCAGTTTTTGGAAAATTGTCCAGGTTTGTTGCATAGGAAGAACTGGTCTCTTTTATCGTGGTTGCTTGGACTTCTCCTTCTGAAGTATCTGGTACACCGGGTCATCCTTGACCTTGCGTCTGGAGGTTTGGGCAGCTTGAACCTCCTATACTGTTTATGGACCTTCCATCTTGCTCGACGGCTTGAGCACGCACAGTCGGACTTAGTGACTAATTCAGTCCTACTGTATGCCCTGTCAAGTGCTGGGTTGCTCTGGACAATCTATTTCAGAACAAATCTCTTTGTGCAAATGATGTCCAATGCTTGGAAGATGGCCTGCCTAATGTAGCTGATGTGTGGGGCAGTTATGGTCTTGAACTTTTCTTCTACGATCATCATGGAATGCACTACTAATATCTTAGGCAATGATGACATGAATGCCTTCTTCAAAAAAGGGTCTCCTTCTAACTCAAAGTAGATTTTTGCCAACTTCTTGAAATGGATATCGATGACATTTCTGTCATATGACATGCATTTCATCTCAAAAAACTTTCTCCGCAGCTTCTCTCTTCGTTGTCCAGTATCTCCAAAGAAGACTTTAATGAGGATGTTCACGTTGCCTGTGAAGTCTTGGGATGTGAGGATGTAGTTGCGATCTTTCAATCCTAGCACGTTCCACCAATCCCTGAGAATCCCGAAGAACCTTGAAGTGAACTCTGACAGGATCATGTACTTCTCATGCTCAAACAAATTTTTAGTGACCAACCAAGTGTAGAAGTCCTGGATTCTTTAAGGCCACTATGAGACTTTGACATCGTTAAGGGTGAAAGTGTGAAAGTCGGTTCCAACTTGATTTGGAGAAGTGGTCGCTGCTTCTGGCCTTCATTCTGGGATAGGATCCTCTGTCATGTCGTCCTCATCATCGTTTACTTCAGAGCCTTCAGGTTCTTTATACTAGTTCATAAAGAGTGGGGGATAGTCCTCCTCATCTGATATTAGTGATGATTCTGCAGTATCTTCAACATATTCCTAGGAATCGTCAACATATTCTGGGAATTAGTTGATGGGCAATCTTCACTATCTTGGATGTATCCATCTGACAAATAATTATCCTCAGTTGAGAACTTCGAGGTATGGTTTCTAGTTGTCATAGCATTAGAGATCTTCATCAGATGGAACTTTAGTTTCTGAGGTGCTTTCATCTTGTTGATCTTTGAATCTGAAGTTTGCATCGATTGCACCGAGGTAATCTCCAGTTGGACTGTCCTCTTTCAAGACGTAAAGCTCCGGAACATCGTGATCAGATTTGATCGGTTCATGCTCGAGGAAGCCATGATTTTAGGCAGCCGGTCCTCTTCATTGACGGATCTGATCATATCATCCCATGCTTGAACTTCATCTGTTTGTTCTGGAGATGATACTTTATAATCGTCAAAGCTTAGACAGGGAAAGACTGGGTCTTTCTTGTAGTTGCAGTACATGCACCTTGAGGTGTTGTTCATCTTCTTACGAGTGTTACATTTGGTAATCATCATGGTTCCTGCGTCCGTAGCTTTCTTTCTTTTTGGCTTTTGCTATGCTCCTTTGGCCCATTTTTGGGCTGCAGTTGCTACATCCTTTCTCTCCCAAATGAACTTAGTTATGTCAAACTCTATTTTTCCTATTGCTGAGAAGCATGAGGTGTACCAGAGAAGAACTTATGCATGAAACTCTCCTGCTTCGGTGGGGAGTAAGGTTGTGAGCACATGGGAAATAAGGTAGGCCCAGTTGGAAAAGTTAATGCCCTCCTTGGCTCAGGACTAACATATTTCAGGCTCTGGATCTGCTCCTTGAGGGCAACTATCTCATTTCTTTGTTTCTCAAAGATGTGGGATAGTAATGTTCTTGGTAAACATAAATCGAATTATATGGTTTTCAATCTGTGTTCCAGTACTCGAATAAGTCTAGGCATTTTGGTTGGACAACACTACCATCTTCTTTTCCATCAAGTCCATCTTTGTTTGCATCTTCCCTTGAGACTAGATGACGTGCTTGATGGAATGACCAATGCTGGAAAATGCCTTATTTTGGACTATTGCATTCTATGATTTCCAGTTTAGGGTTGCCTCTATGTCGCCTTGGGGCATACGTTCTCTCCTTGGTAGGATAACTTTCTTGTGTAGTATTTTTGGAGCCTAAATCAGGTTGTCCCTCTCAAAAGGTTGGTATGGGGGAAAATCATATGAGGTGCTGGAGCCTATAGGTCATAACATGAACAGTGGAGGTGCAGGCTCGTTTGTGGAGGTAGGATTGGATAGGGATGATGAATTTTGTAGGTTTCTGGATTAATATGTAACAGTGAAAGGAGGTTCGTTCCAGTAATCCTCATCCATCATTATCTCATCATCCTGGCACTCCTGGCAGTCACAGTCGATATCCCATGGTATGTGGCCTATAAAGGGACAGCGCGACCAAAGGAAACATTAACCATCCATATCGAACTACTCAATCCAGTCGTTGAAGTGGTAAGTATGAAACTCAGATGCAATCTTTGGATCTGTAAGTTCGAGATTATCATCCAAGGGTTGTTACATATTAGTTTTGTGGAGCTTCTTGTGGTGAGAGTGGTCAAAGCTCATGGCGACTGTTTCATAAGATTTTTCGATGAAGTTGGCTAAGTGGACTGGAGAGGTTGAAGGGGGTTTCTCAGCTTCTTGTAGTTTGTGACCCATGAGGTAGGGAGAATGTTGACGAGTTACTCCCTGTTGATTTGTCTTTGGATCTAGATACACTGAGTCATTTCATTAGTAGCGTCTATGTTGAGGAAGAGAGCATCTTGGCCACGAGGGAGTGATAGGTCCTTTGTATGGTTCTGAACTAGCCATACTAGCTGCTAGTTTAGAGTTGCCTGGATAGCATCTTTAGCTTGTGGAGCTCCGAGTATCTTGACCTAGATCATCAACGCCTTTATGAGGTACAGATCATGCAGGGACATGTTGAAGTTTTGATAGATCATGACGAACACAGTCCTGGCGTTGAGGGTGATCTCATAGGTGCCAAAATTTGCATGTTTGTACTTGTTGTATCGGATATCCAAGAGGGAAAGACGTGCCACTACGGGCTAGCCTTTTCTTCTGTGATATGTCAACGCAACTCTGATGGCACCAAAATAGATATGGGTGAACCCAATCTTTCCCATTGGCATGGAAATTCCTCTAGCATCTGCAGTGTGATGAATTGTTCTTCTTGGGTTGCAAGAATAAGGTGCTGGTCAAGTTTTTACGTGGCAACATATTCTTTTACTCCTGTGGTTTTAGGTTGGACTAGGGAGCGTATTTGCAACCAAGGATTACAGGTCTTTTTGGCAAAGGCAAAGTATGGGTTCAGCAGAGATAGATATGTCGAGGATAATTTCTTTTCTGGGGGTAGCACATTTACTTGATAGAGAAGTCGTATTTGTAAGAGAGAGTTTTGCTCTGGGTAGGAGTCATCTCTAACTTGACAAAGGACTTACACAGACTCGACTCTGAAGATAAAGACATAGATTTACAAGAACTAGACAAAGACGGTAAAAACTCTAAAATAGACATATTTTTGTTTTTTTGGACTATAAAGTCACACACTCATATTTGTTCTAAGGGTCTATGGACAAGCTCGATACTTTTTGTACACAGATTTACGTCCAAAGACTCAAAATTCAAACACACGAACTAGCATAAAAGAGTATGGATAGTTTTTTATGGCTATGGACTCAAAGTAAACACACAGACTAAAGTAAATACACAACTTGAAATAAATGACTGAATAATTAAAGTTGGCAGTTTAAAACAACAGATATACCATATGATGACCTCGTTCCCCCCACCGGGGCGGACAGAGAAGGGGTTAGCTCTGATACTATGTAGGGCGCCCAGGAGCCAGAGCGGGATAGTCGAGCACCATGGGCAGGACCGACGGGACTAGGACCCCAGCGGCCCAGACGGTTACAGGCGGTGTGGGACTATATGCAATGCAATATCACCTAAGACACCACTACCACACCATTTTTAGTGTTCACATCCATAATAGGTGGCATGGCATCTCAAGTCCTCTGGGTTTCTGAGCACAATAGCAATCTTATCGACCAAGCAGTAAACCATAAAACATATTTTTTTACTTTTCTGGGATTTCCACATAGGCTTTGAGCGGCTCTACCTGGCCTATAACGCCCTTTCAACTTAGGCCTCCTCAAGTCTCCTTCAGGCCGTACCAGGTTACCTAGCTTGGTTTTATTTGCAGATGCTATTGTATGCACAACTAGTGGCATAAGGGCAAACATTAACTGTTGTAGTAGTGCGTAGTTGATATTGTGTAAGCTACTGAGTCATCGGTTTCTCGACGAGTAGAGCTCGCCGATGTGTCACCTTAGACCCCTCCCTGATCCTCTCAAACTACGGGACCGAACAACCCCTCTCCCCCTAAAGAGAAGAACAAGAGAGAGTTTAGCCAACAATAATATTATTCAGACAGAAAGTGTATTTACAAAAGTGTAGTAACTCTGAGAGAATTTCCTAAGGATATTTCTCTCATACTCTAGACTATAGACTAAGGACTTGTCTTAAGCTTTCTATGATTTTGTGTTTGGTCTAGGATTTGTCTAGGATGTAGGACATGATAGAGATGATGACTTTTGTAGGTTTCTGGGTTCATATGTAAGAGTTAAAGGAGGTTCATTCCAGTAATTTTCATCGGTCAGTATCTCGTCATCCTGGAACTCATGGCAGTCACAGTCGATGTCCCATGGTATGTGGCTTGTAAGGGGACAGCGTGACCTGTGGACACATTGACCATCCATATCGAACTACTCAATCGAGTTGTTGAAGTGGTAAGTACCAAACTCAGATGAAAGATTTGGATCTGTAAGTTAGAAATTATCATCCAAGGGTTGGTACATATTTATGGAGAAGGCAGTTTTGTGGAGCTTCTTGACGTGAGAGTGATCAAAGCTTATGGTGACTGTTTCTTTGCATTTTCTAGTGAAAGTTAGCTCAATGGATTGGAGAGGTTGAGGGGGGGTTCTCAACTTTTTGTAGTTTGTGACCCATGAGGTAGGGAGAATTTGACAAGTTCCTCCCTTCTCATTTGTCTAGGGATCTGGATACACTGAGTCATTCCGTTGGTGGCGTCTATCTTGAGGAAGAGAGCATCTTGGCCACCAGTGAGTGATAGGTCAATGGCATGGTTCAGAACTCGCCAAGCTAGCTGGTAGTGTAGAGTTGCCTTGATAGCATCTCTAGCTTGTGGAACTCCGAGTATCTGGACCCGGATCTTCAATGCCTTCGTGAGATACAGATCATGTAGGGACATGTTGACGATAGTACAGATCATGACGAACACAGTCTCGGCGTTGAGGGTGATCTCAGAGGTGCCTAAATTCACATGTTGATACTCGTTGTATCGAGAATCCAAGAGAGAAAGACGTGTTACTACGGGCTGGCCTTTTCTTCCATGATCGTCACTAAAACTTTGACAACACCAAAATAGATATGGGTGACCCCTAATCTTTTCCACTGGCATGGAAATTCCTCGGGTACTTGCAATGTGATGAATTGTTCTTCTTGGGTCGCAAGAATAGGGTGTTGGTCATGTTTTAAGGAAGCAGCATATTCTTTTACTCTAATAGGTTTAGGTTGTTCTAGGGATCATATTTGCAACCAAGGATTACAGGTCTTTTTGGCAAAGGCAGAGTATGGGTTCAGTAAAGGTAGATATGTAGAGGATATTTTCTTTTCTAGGAGTAACACATCTACTTCATAGAGATAGTCGTATTTGCATGAGAGAATTTTGCTCCGAGCAGGAGTCATCTCTAACTTTGCAAAGGTTTTACAAAGACTTAACTTTGAAGGTAAAGACATAGATTTGCATGAACTAGACGAAGACGGTAAAGACTTTGAAATAGACATATTTTTGGATTTTTTGGACAATAGTGACACACATACGTACTTGTTCTAAGGCTTTAAAGGAAAGACTCAAAACTACAAATGTAAAGACTATACAGAGTTTTATGGCTAAAGTCTTGGTATTTAAACGCACAAAATCGAATAAAGGAGTATGGAGAGTGTTTTATGGCAATGAACTCAAAGTAAACACATAGACTAAAGTAAACACACAATTGAAAGTAAATCACTGAATTATTAATGTTTGCTGTATAACACGCGAGATAGACCTTATGAAGACCTCGTTCCTCCCTCCGGGGTGGACGGAGAAGATGTTGGCTCTGATACCATGTAGGGCAGCCAGGAGCCAGAGTGGGGGCTAGGTGAGCACCACAGGCAGGACCGGGACCCTGGTGGCTTGGACAGGTTACAGGCTGTGTGGGACTATATGCCATGCAAGATCACCTAAGGCACCACTACCACAACGCTTTCAGTGCTCACGTCCATAATAGGCAGCATGCCATCCTAAGTCCGCTAGGTTTTTGAGCAAAAACGCAATCTTACCGACCAAGTAGTAAACCACATGCCAGTTTTTTTTGATTTTTTGGGCTTTCCACACGGGCTTTGAGCGGCTCTCCCTAGCCTATAACGTCATTTCAACTTAACCCTCCTTAAGTCTCCTTCTGGCCATACTAGTTTACCTGGCTTGGTTCTATTTTCGGATGCTATTGTACACACAACTAGTGGCGTAAGGGCAAACATTAACTGTTGTAGTAGTGCCTAGTTGATATTGTGTAACCTACCAAGTCATTGGTTGCCTAACGAGCAGAGCTCGCTGGTGTGTCACTGTAGACCCCACCCTGCTGCCGAACAACCCATTTCCCCCTAGAGAGAAGAACAGGAGAAAGTTTAGCCAACAATCATATTATTCAGACAAAAAGTGTATTTACAAAAGTGTAGTAACTTTGAGAGAATTTACTAAGGACATTTCTCTTAGACTCTAGACTCTAGACTAAGGACTTGTATTAAGTTTTATATGATTTTGTGTTGGGTTTGGGATGTGTCTAGGATGTAGGATCACCTTAGCTTAAGACTTGGCCTTCTATTTATATGAGAAGGTTGGCCTTCCAAACCCACTCTAAAATAAAAACATTATCACACTTGGCACACCATTTTAGGATTGGATGAGCCCTACCTTATTCTAAAATACTTAACCTATCTAAAAATAGTATGTCTTATCAAGAAGAACTATCATCTAATTTATTCAAACCGGGCCCCACCTAACATGTGAACGAAGCCTACTAAAACAAAACATAAAAACAAAAGTATGATGTTGGCATGTGACAACATGTGCAAGTGGGTGAGGAGACAACTTGTAGGCGGCTGCAAGCAGGTGTATGAGCTACTTCTAGACATCTGGCAAGCTGATGGGTAAGCTACTTGTTGGCAGCATGCAAGCAGGTGAGCAAGCTACCTATAGGCGCCTTTCAAGCAGGTGGTAAGCTGCTGGTGTGGATGCTTAGTGACGAAGAATTGCAGCTAGCTTATGGACAAAGTTTGTGGTTTTCTTGGTGGCAAAGGATTACGGCTGACTTGGGGACAAAGTTTGGGTAAGCTTGGTGCCAAAGGATTGTGCCTAACTTGGTGAAAAAGCTTTGGGTAAACTTGGTGAGGAAGCTGAGGTAATTTTGGCGAGTAACTTGGATAAGTGGTAATTTTTGGTGGAGGTGGTAATTTTGGTATGGTGAAACTTGCACATGTCATCGGATATCGTCGGACTATGCAGAGGTTGAAGGTGTCACCGACGGACGTGAGTATCCTTTTTCCATCCATTAATCGACGTCATGTTTCTTCCTGCTCAGCTCTCTATTCTCAAGACCTTTTCGAGTAAAATAACTATTCGTGCTTATAGGTCTTGTAACATTGTGATTCCATTTCTGCGATTTCAGCTTTATGCTCGTATGGTTTATTATTGGTGTTTCTTGACTTTCGTCCAACGTAGCAGTTAATTTCTTTGAAAATGTCTTCGGTCTGGACAGGAAGTCTGCCATGATAGTTTCCTTTCCCTTGAGATGATTTACCTGGAATTTGTAAGGAGAGAACCATTGTGCCCATCGAAGGATCTGAGGATTAGGAATGATCTTCGGACTAACCTGGATCATCTTCAGAAAGGCTTTCATGCCCATCTCAATAAGAAATTCTATATGGATCAGAAAGAAGTTGAACTTCTTAATGCTATTTTTTACGGCTAGAATTTCCTTGAAGGTGTAATGATAGTGTTGTTTTGCCTCCTTGAATCTTCCACTGGCGTAACCACATATTTAGCGATTACCATCTGTTTCCTCTAGGAGGATAACACACCTATATTCATTGGCCGCATCCGTCTGCAAGATCTTCAAGCCATCCGAGGGAATGTTTAGGCTCTCAACCTCCTTAGATATGTTCTTGATATGGTATACTACATCATCCTGGTCCTTTCCCAAGGCTGGAGCATTCGTCTTTAGCATCTTGGTGAGTGGAGTAATATACGTTGAGATATTAGGAATGAAGTCTCTGACGTAATTAATCATACCAAGGAATTGTTGGAGTTGCTTGATCATCATGTTGGTATCGAGAAATTTGAGCAATTCCTGGCAGATATGTGGCTCTGGGTGGTATGCTCCATGAGAAAAATGCATTACTAAGAAGTCTATTTCATCCTTCGTAAGAATCATCTTCTTTGTGAAGAGCATAATGCCATACTTCTTCACTAATTCATGGAATTGGCGGAGAAGGGCATAGTGTTCCTCGGCGGTATCACTGAAGAGTAGAATACCACTAATATAGACCAGTGATGTATGGAAGATGGGCTGGAAGATTCAGATCATGGCCTTTTGGAAAAGTGAGGGTGCTGGTTTGATCCTAAACGACATGACCTTCAACTGGTAATGGTGATCGGGTACGCAGAAGCCAGTCTTGGGCTTATCCTCAGGGTGTATACTCAGTTTCCAAAAGCCGGACTTGAGATCAAACTTGGAGAAGTAGGTGGCTTTGGCTATTACGAGAATAAGGTTAGCTTGTTTGAGATCTGGAACTTATCATCCAGTAGGAAGTGGCTGAGTGGTTGATAGTTGATAACTAGTCGGAGCTTTCCTCTCGTCTATTTGACTTGCTTGTTGACATAGAACGCCTAATAAGCCCACTATGAATCTGATGGTTCGATTAGATCAGATTCCACTAATTCCTCATATTCCTTCTTGGCAAGTTAGAGATGTTCCGGGTTCATGCCTAAGTGTCTTGCCTTTGATGGATTGATGTTCTCATTCTTCTTGAATGGGAGTCTAATGAAGAATTCTTAATTCAACCACAGTGGATTGGCATGCTTCTTCATAACTCCTTATGGTAATTGGCACATGATTCCTTGATGAGCTGACATCCAACATCTTTGATATGCTCTTCTTCTGTGATAGGAAATAGCTTTGTGACATTTGTGTATGGCTGAAATTTATCTTTAAAGGCTATGCCTTGTGTGCTGACCTTGAGTCGTTCATTGAAATGCTTGTAGATATCAAACCCAATGATAAGTTTAGTCATTGGGATGATAGATCCAAGTATGTTGGTGCGGAAGTACTCCTGGGAAAAACTGAATCATGATTGGATCCTAGGTGATTGCTTTAGCAGTAAAGACTCCTTTAGAGGCAGTGTTGAAATGTTTCGAGTGCGGCATCCACTGCTCTTTAGTAAAGATGTTGGGATTGAGCATTGATGTTGCTGCTCCTGTATCCATGAAAGCAATAACCTGGATAGGTCTGGTCCATCCATATAGGTACATTGTCTATTGGGCATGGGGCGTATCAGCATTAGAGATTATGTTGACTTCATCGGGTCGAGATGTCTGGAATACGACATCTTCTGGTTGGGTACTGTCATTATCTTCTTTATGGTCATCGTTGTCATCAGCAGTTGCATCTGCTAATAGCTATGCTGCCCTTTGTGCCTTTCTTGAGTAGGGACAATCTCTGGTGAGATGCGTAGTTTTCCAGTAAATTTTTCATTTGTAGACCTTCCTTTCGAAACGTCTGGGCTGCCTAACAGTTGATGATTCATCTTCTAGTGACGCAAGAGATCGTTGTAATCTCCTTTTCTCCTTGCGCCTTTGTTTCTATCTCTTCCATTGAGTATGACGTCTGGAGAGTTGAGAAGGTTCACCAGTTGATGAAGTGTGGTTGCATGCTTCGCTAGGATCCAGAACTGTGCTTTCATTGCTATGGTATGTAGCATTTTTGGAACTATTGTTAGATGATTCGCTGAGTTGTTTCTCTGCATCATAGAACTCTTCTTTGGCTGATGAAGCGTCCTCTTTGCTGGTATCCTCGCCTTGATATGGAGAATTGGTTCCATTTGCAACCTTTTGTTTTTGGCTACACACTAGTGGTATGGTTTGATCGGGGTTGATCAAGTTATTATTCATAGTACAACCTTCTTGATGTAGCTCCTGATGTGTGGTGGTGTGAAGCTATTTCCGTGGTGAGACCGTATATGGCATATACGATTTTTTGACTCCTTTTGGAATCCTGCAGGAACCCTTCCTCATTTGGCATCGCTTATAATTAGCTTTGGCTTTCCTTTCGGAA
>JAPFFP010041756.1:0-14841 GCA_026153255.1 Solanum medicagineum | reverse complement strand
TCCCAAACTTTTCTATTTTAATCCAATTAAGGACTTTCGACTTCAACTTAATTATACCCGCCAAATTCACTTGATTCTATAATCACGCACCATAATTTATTTAGGTTTAAAATATACAACAATCACAACAAATTTCCCAAATGGGAAATTGACCTCCATTTAGCTACTTACGGGGTCTAACATCCTCCCCTCCTTAGGAACATTCCACAAAGTGCTCAATACAGACATAGCAGGAAGCCAAACCCATACTCCATCATGGAAAGTCCTTGCTCAAGAGAGAAACATACTACGACCTTTGAAGGACCAGGTGTTGCATGTCACGACCCAAGCCTAGGGCCTAGACGTGACACGATGCATAGGGAACCCAAAGTGACCTAAGCAAGCCTATTAACATATCATTACACATCCTTGGTAGCGGAAGCAAGAAAACAACAACAAGAGATAGTAAATAGGGATAATCGGGGCTGAGGGACAACCTTCATATCATAATCATCATGAAACAAGAGAGTCAAGGCTCAATGCATAGATACATATCATGTCCAACAGCACCTTCACTACATAGATAAGAGCGGAGGCCAAGACAAGCAACTAGGCTCACCCTCATAGTCAATACATATATAAAAGAAAGATAGTCTTAGAACGTAGCATAAGATCATAAACATCATCCCCAGAATGGAGGACTCACCAACAAGCTTGAGAGATATCATACTAGCCATGTGGAGGAGGATGCTCAAGTGGGGCTCCGGTTCCTATATGGTGACATCATGTAGGCATAGAGTATGAGTTAGTATGTTTGAATGTACTAAGTATGTATAACATAGGCAATGAATAAGCTTATAGCAATATGGCATATATGAATGATGATTGAAGTAAAGTCATTCTTATATAGAACATAATACAAGTGTAACTAGTGACCGTTCATAGTGCAATCCATGGCCTACCACCTTCTTGGAGAGGTGCATGAGGTAAAAACCCCTTCATGAGGTTGATGAGGTACAAACCCCCCAACAAGGTCAATGGAGTACAAATCCCAAAACAAGGTTATCAAGGTACAAACACCTTGACAAGGTTGCATGGGCCTGCCACCTCCCGAGTGAGGCAATCGTGGTACAAACCCCTTAACAAGGTTTCCCGGGCCTACAACCTACCGAGTGAGGCTTGGCCATCTCCAACACTATATAGATAATATCATATACATACATTTCTCTCATCATCAAATAGTCATCATATACATACATTCCTTTTATCATCATGTAGTTATTCAACATATAAGACATGCATTGGACCTTCAATTCCACAATAAATCATAACCGGATATTTTATCAAATACTTTGGCGGGTGTGTAATGCTAGTATAAAATCATGCAATTAAAAAGTGAAATCATGCAAGAAAAGTCAGTGCAAAACCATTAGTAGATACTTGGTACCACCCTCAAGCAATATACATCAAAAGCCTTCATCAAAGCTTACATTAGATCATGGTTTCATAGCTCAAAACATGTGAACATAGTCACAATTGCATAAACCCTAACATAGTGTGTAGTGAAATTCATAATAAGTAAGACCCATGAGTAAATCAACTTTAAATCATACAATTTCAAGTCAAAGGAAGCTTGGGCGTCATGGGTGAAAGAAACCCATGAAAGAAACCCAGATACCTTAGCTTTGGAGAATAACTTGATGAAGATTGGAGATGGAGACTTCAAGCTTGAATGAGAGCTTTAAGATCTGGATGAGTTTTAAGACTTGAATTTAGGAGTGAAATATTTGGCTACGTGTTTAAATGAGTATTGGGGAATGTTTTGAATGATATGAGAGTGAAATATGACTAAGTATAGGTATTTTCACATTTGGCAACACTTAGGCCCAAGATTCAAAGCCTTGGACCGGACTTGAAAACTGCCCAAAAATAACACTTTGGCGCGCCCTTGGCGCGTCGCTCCAGGTGCGCAAAAACCTCAATGAAATTCAATTTTTAGGGAAATAAATTGTAATTCTTTGCTCTAAAATAAGGGTTAGACCTATTTCCCACTCAATTTGACCCCCTGATCAAAATATGAAGTTGGATTTTTGATATCATGCACAGATTTTGAGATATAAGAAAATTACGATTTCAAGCACTTTTGAGGCGTATTTTCGGGCACTTTTTGGGGTCATTTCATTTCAACAAGAGCAATAGGAAGGCAGTCACTTCCATCATTGTTTCCCTGTCGATCATGTCTTTCTTTGTTAGAGCCCTGCCTAAGCTGAGGGGAGCCTGGTATGCCCTGATGTGAAAGACAATATGTTGCCAAATGCCAACTGATGAGAGCCTAGCAAAGGATCGATGACTCTAGCCATATGACGTATAATCAAGGACAGCCAGTCCACGGGTTTCTCAAAATCCTAAGTGCTAGCAAGATCCATATCCCTAAAAGTCACTTCATGGTGATGCTCTCCCCAGTGAAAGACCCCTTTGTGCACCTCTTCAAACAACAGTTTTAGAAATGAAGGCATCTCCCCCTTCATCACTTTACGAGGGATATCATAAATTGGCCTCTACATGAATTTTGAATTGAGGAAACAATCCTCATCCTTACGCCAAACATACTCAGCCAAACCAACCAAAGGAATACATAATATCTCCCCGAGTTTCACCTAATCATACACCAACTCCACCCTTTTTACGCTAGAGGTCACCACACCACATTCCAAAACAGTTAAATTCACATAGAACTCCACCACTTCCTATTTATGAACCATCAACTCAGTATCGAGAAATAAATGCAGCCATCCTTGATGCCAACTTGGTTCACAATTGTCACACCAAGGGGAAGTCGCTGACCTAAAGATGAATGACACACCCATAACATCTATATGTAACGCTAATTGTGGAAATTATTTTCTTACTATCACTAACAAACTATTTTTCTGCATTTTTAATGAAATTAATAAGACTTTCTTGGTGAAACTCTCTTTTTTGGTTCTTGGGTTGATGGAAAATGAATTTTTGCAGGTAATATGTATGAGTATAGTTGTTTCTTGTTGGTGAAACTGGTGGTTGTAGTGATTGTGTGGAGAAAGTTCCCTTCATTGTTTCATGGCTACGTGGGGATAGGGTTTGTTGTTCTGCTGTACGGGGTTGGGCTGGTTGAGGGGCTGGGGTTGCAAATATTCCTCCTTGGCCCCATGGGAGTAGCGGTTGTTCTTGTTGTTGTTGGTGTATTAATGGTGATCCTATAAAATCCATGAATCACAATACTATGAAGAAAAAGGAGTGTGGGATAGTGAGGATGGTACATGGAGTGTAGAAAGGACACCATTAATATGTAATGCTACTTGTGGCACTTATTTTCTTACTTTCTCTAGCAAATTAATTTTCCTTATATTTAACAAATTTAGATACATAATCGAAGGCATATATACCTAAATCTCGTGGCTGTTACTTATTTTTAGAGCCTGGGGCTTCTCCCATGGACCTTCTTAGGGATCTTCTTGAAGATGTAGAAAGGCCTACACCATTAACATATGACTTTCTCGGCCCACCTTTCTTTTTCTAACATTAGGCTTGATGGAAACTGAAATTTTGCAAGTGACATATCTGATTAAGGTAGTTCTTGTTGGTGAAAATGATGGTTGTGGTATTGTGTGATGGTAGTTCTCATCATTGTTTCATGGCCGTGTGGAGGTGGGGCTTGTTGTTTTTGGTAGGGTTGGGTTGGTTGAGGGGATGGGGTTGCATCCATTCTTCCTTGGACCCATGGAGTGGAGGTTATTCTTATTGTTATTGGTGTATTAATGGTGATTCTATAAAATCCATAGAGCATATGAGGATTTCACGTAAGAAGGTGTCTTCACTATATATTCTACTAAACAACTTTACTGAGAGGAAAGGAAAAGAACATTTGCAAATTGTAGGGATAAGTTTATATTTATGATAGATTTGACCATATATAATTAGATTAGTTTATGTACACATGTGTTGCACATGTTCCCATAGATTTTTGTAAATTTGATAGGAAAATTAAAATTTCATAATAAGTGTTTGTAATATATAATAAAATGCAACGATTAAAATAAATTATCAGTGTGTGATAATAAACACCTAGTAAAGGGCCGCATTTTTAATTTCATAAATTACTTCCTTTTGAAAATATAAGAATTCTCAACCACATGCCACCTCATTCCTAAAATATGCCCATTAGAATTTGTGACCTTCCTCGGACCCCGCGCACAGCAAAAGCTTTAGTGAACCAGGTTTGCCCTTCTTGCGCAGTCACTGGGATCAACAAGCTGAATACCCTTGTGAATATCATGTCTTTTATGTAATGCTACTCATGGAACTTGTTTTATTATTTTCACTAGCAAGCTAATTTTCTATATTTTTAAAAAAATTAATAAGACTTTCTTGGCCAACCTTTCTTTTTCTGCTGTTAGGGTTGATGAAAAATGAATTTTTGTTGGTGACATGTATAAGGAGAATTGTTTTTGTTGGTGGGACAGGTGGTTGTGGTGATTTTGTGGTGGTAGTTCCTGTCATTGTTCTAAGGTCGTGTGCAGGTGGGGTTTGTTGTTCTTCTTTGGGGGGGGGTTGGGCTGTTTGAGGGGATGGGGTTGCATCTATTCTTCCTTGGCCCCATTGGAATGGGAGTCGTTCTTGTTTTGTTGGTGTATTAATGGTTATTTTATAAAATTCATACAACACAATACTGTGGAAAAAGAGTAGGAGTATGGGATGGTGAGGATGGTACATGGAGTATGGAAAGGAAACCATCAATATGTAATGCTACTTATGAAACTTGTTTTCTTACTTTCAGTAGCAAACTATGTTTCCTAATATTTAACGAATCTAGACACAAATTAGAGGCATATATACCAAAATCTTTTGGTTGTTACTTATTTTTTGAGCTTGGGGCATCTCCCATGGGCCTTCTTAGAGATTTTTATTGAAAATTCAGCACCAACAACTTAAGAACTTGGAGTAGGAGAAAGGCCTGAACCATCAACATATGACTTTGTTTGCCAAACTTTCTTTTTCTGTTGTTGGGATTGATGGAAAAATGAATATTTGCAGGTGACATGTATGAGTAGGGTTTTCTTGTAGGTGGAACTGGTGGTTGTGGTGATTGTGTGGTGGTAGTTACCATGATTGTTCCATGGCTATGTGGAGGCGGGGTTTGTTGTTCTTCTTGATCGGTTGGGCTGGTTGAGTGGCTGGGGTCACATCCATTCTTCCTTGGCCCCATGGGAGTGGGGGTTTTCTTCTTGTTGTTGGTGTATTAATGGTGAGTCTATAAAATCCATTGGCATATGAGGATTTTGTGTAAGAAGGTGTCTTTCACTATTTATTACGCTGAACAACTTTGTTGAGAGGAAAGGAAAGGAATGTTTACAAATTGTAGTGATAAGTTAACATTTATGATAAAGTTTGACCATATGTAATTATGCACATGTATTACACGTGTGTCCTATATATTTTTTGTAAATTTGATAGGAAAATTAAAATTCATGATATATGTTTGTAACCAATAATAAAATGTAACAATTAAAAAAAATTATTAGTGTGTGAGAAAAAGCCTAATTAGGGGTCGCATTTTAATTTTTAAAATTAATTCCTTTTGAGAATATAAAAATACTCTACCATATGCTACCTAATTAATAAAATATGCCATTAGAATTTGTAACCTTCCACGGACCCTTTGCATAGAGGAAGTTTAAGTGAACAAGACTTGCCCTGCTTATGATGTCATTGGGATCAACAAGCTGAATACCCTTGAGTATGCCATGTCTGATATGTAATGCTACTTGTGGAACTTGTTTTTCTTACTTTCACTAGTAAGCTAATTTTCTGAATTTTTAACGAAATTAATAGACTTTCTTGGCCAGTCTTTCATTTTCTATTGATGGGATTGATGGAAAATGAATTTTTGCAAACGGGATATATTAGTAGGGTTGTTCTTGTTAGTGGAACTGGTGGTTGTGTGATGGTAGTTCCTGTAATTGTTCCATGGCCATTGAAATGGCCCCAAAAAGTTTTCGAGAATGTGCCTCGAAAATGCCCATAACTGTAATTTTTATATAACTCAAAATCTGTGCGCGATATCAAAAATTCTGACTTCGTATTCTTGTTCAGGGAAAAAATTTGAGTGGCAGACGGGTCTAGCCCTAATTTTAGAGCAACCGTATCAAAATTTATTTTTCCAAATTTTTCCCAAACCAGTTAGAGTTCACGCCCCTAGCGCGATGCGGCCAGCGCATGGACTAGTGTATTTTTGTACTAGTTTTTTTTTTAATTCGGTCTAAGGCCTTGGAGTCTTGGGCCTAAGCCTCCCCATGTGTAAAACACCTATACTTAGTCATATTTTACCTTCATATCATACAAGACATTCTCCAAAACTTTCTTAAACACTTAGATAATATTTCACTGAAAATCAAGGGTCCCAAACTCATTTTGGATCTTAAGGAATTCACTCAAGCTTTGACTTCTCATCTCAATCTTCATCAAGGAATTCTCCAAGGTTAAGGTACGTGGGTTTCAACGATTGGCTCCTCTCACCCATGGAGCTCAAGCTTTCTTTTTACTAAAATTACATTATTCTAAGTTGATTTTACTTATGGATCTTCTATTATTGATTTGACTATGAACAATATTGGATTTTTGTAAAAGTGTGACTGCCTAAGCATGTTTTGAGCTATGAATCTTTGATCTATCTTGAGATTTGATGAAGGATTTTGATGTATATTGCATAAGGGTATTGCTAAGTATTGGTGGGTTGATTTAATTTAAGTTTCCTTGCATGATTTCACTCTTGAATTGCATGATTTTGAACTAGCATTGCAAACCCACCAAGTGTTTGATAAAAAGGCTTTTCAAGGATTTTCATGTTACTGATGATCTATTGCATGATTTATGAGTCAAGTGACTTTATAATGGATATAGGCTATCCAATGTGTTATTAACTTACGAAATTATCTATGTTTATGCAAGTATGAAGTTAAGCCTAATTTTCAAATATTTTACCTCTTGTGAGCCTTTAATGTGGATGATAATGAAGGGTAATATTAGATGATGATATGCTCTTATGTATAAAGTTAGGCTCACCATTAGAGTTCAAGGATGTTTAAGAGCTACTCGTGTCATGAGTCTATGTTTCTCATAAGTTATTAAAGTTATGGTGATTCCAATTATTCCGTGGGATTAGGCTTAGCACCTATGGATGGAGGTTTTGCTCTCTTTCCTTGAGCTATTTTCCATCATAGGACTATGTTACATCCTTGCAGTACTAGTGGATCTAATTAGTACACTTTCTCTTGAGGTTCTTCCCCAAATTTGGTTGTATTCCTGTAAGGTGAAGGTCTTAATGAAATCCTTTTTGAAATTGGGTCATGTTCCCGTAAGAAAGGTTACTTCATACAAAATTGGGTCACGTTCCCATAAGTTTGAAGTATAATTTACCATGGCAATTAGACCACCTCTTTACCGGTGAGGGGTAATCATCGGGATTCCAAGTTATAGCTCGCTTGGTCTTATTATATGTCGGTTTAGGTCTCTTCCCACACTTATGTATTATGATCTATACAAGTTGAATGATTTACAAGCATGTTTTACTTCAAGCATTGATCATGCATGTCATATTGTTATTATACGTATCCATTGGTTATAATTATGCATTTTGATTATGCCTACCTCTTGTAGCATTGCACCCTAAATACTTAGTTCACTCAAACGTACTAATGCATACTCTATGCCTACATGATGTTACATTGTAGGAACCAAAGCCCCATTTGACTATCCTCCTCCACGTGGCTAGTTGGTCATCTTGAAGATAAGCTTGGTAAGTCCTCAAGTTTGAGGAAACTATCTACTTTCTCATGCTATTTCTAAGACTTCTTTATTAATAATTTACATTATGAGGGTGAGCCTGATTGCTTGTCCTAGACCCAGCTAAGTTCTATGTTTAGAGGTGTTGTTGGATAAGTTATGTAAAGATGCTATAAGCTTGACTCTCTTTGATTCTTTTGATGTTTTGTGATATGAAGGATGTCCTTAGCCCTGTATCCCTTTTTTACTATATATTATTATTTTTTTATTGCTTCCCCGACCAAGGATGTGTAATGATATGTTAAGAGGCTTTATTGGGGTTCGTTCAGGTTCCCCATTAGCCGTTTCACGTCTAGACCCTAGGGTTGGGTTGTGAAAAACTTGGTATCAAAGCACTAGGTTGTTAATGGTCCTCGGCATCCAACACATCATGTCGATTAGAGTCTTATTCATGGTTGTGAAGCGCATCACGACTATGAATAAGAGGTTGTGAGGCATTTTAGTTAATGTTTCACTTATTCATGGTCTACATCGTGCCTTAGTTGTAAGGTAAGTATTTCTCCTAATAAATGTTCTTAGCTATTTTAGATCATGCCTAGTTTAAGAGGAAGAAGAGCCCGTACTCCAGAGGAGCAACTGGCTCCTCCCGCTCCTCAAGCTCCTCAAGGTGGAGGAGTGGCACATGAAGAATTCTGGGATGCTCTTACAATGTTGGCTCATGCCGTGACTAATCAAATCAACTAAGGGGCCCAAGCCCCTCATGTTTCTACACCGGCTTCAAGGGTGAGAAACTTTATTAGGATTGTCCCACCGGAGTTCCATGGGTCTAAGGTGGATGAGGACCATCAAGAATTTGTTAATGAGGTGTACAAAGTGTTGGCTATTATAGGGGTTAGATAGGAGGAGAAGGCAGAGTTGGTGGCTTATCAACTCAAGGGTGTGGCTCAAATATGGTTTACTCAATGGAAAAATGAGAAGGGGGACAACAATGTGATCCTTTGAGAGGAATTTAAGGTGACATTTCTCAACCAGTTCTTCCCTCTTGAGCTAAGGGAGGCCAAAATGATGGAATTTATGAATTTTAAGCAAGGGTCTTTGAGTGTGAGGGAGTATGCCCTCAAGTTCAACCAACTCTCAAAATATGCTCCACATTTGGTTGCCGAACCCAGGTCTAGAATGAATTAGTTAGTGATGGGGGTGTCTGACTTAATTAATAAGATGTGTCTTGCCGCCATGTTGATAAGTGATATGGATTTATCCCGTATCATGACTTATGCCGAACAATTAGAGGGTCAAAAGCTTGGAAAGAGAAGAATTGGTGACGTCAAGAGGGCCCATTTTCAAGGTGTGTTTCAAAATTCCAAGGGTGGCCGGTTTCCTCAAGGTCACAAATCCTAAGGCCAAGAGTCATCCAATGCTTCCAATGAGGAGTTTGCCAATGATAGGGTGCCAAATCAAAGATTCCAAGTAGTTGATGAAGGAGTGGCAAAGCCTAGATGCTGAAAGTGTGGGAAAGGCCATGGTGGCCTATGTTTGAAGAAATCTAATGCTTTCTTTGGTTATGGTGGATTTGGGCATAAAGTTAGTGGATGTTCTCATGCTTAACCTAAGGGTGGAGATAAAGGTCCTCAATGCCAAGGTGCTTATGCAGGCTAAGGAGGAAGGGAAGGTCATCGACGAGGTATCCCAAGGCACAATAGATTCTATGCCCTTCAAGGAAGGTAAGGAGGAGATGAGGTGCCCAACATTGATACAAATATGTTGAAGTTTCCTTTGACTTAGATGTGTATGCATTAATGGGTCCGGGTGATACTATTTCTTTCATTTTTCCTTTTGGTTGCTAGTGGGTTTCCTATGTGTCCCGAGTTGTTATGTGAACCTTTGGTGTCTACCCCCCTTTTTGTTGAGCCTATGGTTGTTAGAAAGTTCATAGGTATCGTTCTGTGTTCATATTGCATTAGGTCTTGTCTTGTGATTTGTAGGTTTGATGTGGTGGATTTTGATGTCATACTTGGGATGGATTAGTTGCATGCATATTGTGTCTCCTTTGATTGTGGGGCTCGTAGAGTTAGATTCCAACTCCCTAATGAACTCGTCCTTGAGTGAGGGATTGTAAAATGGTAGTGAAGGGGTGAGCCCATTTGTTGACTTAAGGTCCAGTTGATCTCTAAGGGTTGCATTTGTCATCTTGTAAGAATTAGGGGTATTGAACCTAAGCAATTCCTATTAAGTTATTCTGGTGATAGATGGGTTCTTGAGGTTCTTTCTGATATTTTAAATTTGGGATGGTGTCTTTTGGTTTGATTTATGCATCGGTTATGTTGATAGGTCTCATGAATAGGATCTTTAAACCCTACCTTTCCATGCTTGTGGTGTTCTCTAGTGGTGGAGTATTAGCTTGTTTAAAGCTTGTGGATCATTTGGGGGTAGTGTTGCAAGTCTTGGTGGGATGAGAGGTTGTTTGCTAAATATGATAAGTGTGGATTGTGGGTAACGAGAAGGTGATTAGAACTCTTTAAGGATTATGATATGAGTGTGCATTATCACCACACTAAGGTTAATGTTATGGTTGACGCTCTAAGTAGGGTGTCTATGGGTAGTCTAGCACATGTTGATGATGGTGGACAAGAGGGAACTAGGGAGGTCAATTGGTTGGCTAAATTGGGAGTTAGGTTTGAAGAGGTTGACTATGGTGGTGTAATGGTGGCTATTGGTTCTAAATTGTCCTTGGTTGATGAGGTAAAAGCAAAGCAAGAATGTGGCCCTGCCTTGATAGAGTTGAAAAACTTGGTGAGAGATGATAAAGTGGAGGTTTAATTTCTCCTAAGGGGCAGATGGTGTCACCAGATGCTAAGGTAGGCCATGTGTGCTTGTGTTGAAGATTGAGTTCACTTGGGAATCCCAGCCATGTAGGGTGTGGTCCGATTTGGCAAAAGAGGGGATTGAGTTTATGATTTGTGTGTCCTTATAGATTGTTGAGGAGGATTGGTGAGGTTGCATACGAGTGGCGATTGCCCATGGATATGGATATGGTTCGCTCGGTTCTTCATGCTTCTAGGTTGAGGGGATGTGCTAGTGACTCTAGTGCTACGAAACTCTTTGTGGTTGTGGAGGATAAGTTGACTTAGGAGAAGGTCCTGGTGGAGGTATTGGATGAAGGGTGGAAAAGTTGATTTTTACGGATATAATGTTCGTCAAGGCCCTTTGGAAGAATCGTCAAGTCGAAATTGTCTCTTGTGGAGCTAGACAGGCATGGAGAAGCAATATTTATACCTCTTTCATTCTATTGAAGCTTATGATAACACGTCGAGTCCTTTTTATAATTTCAAGTCCTATGTTTCATCCCCTATGTCATTTGCATGTATTCAAGTTTATATTGACAAGTTAATGTGGATTTTGACACTTACGTCGAAGTTTTTGAAATGATGTTTAAGTGCATTGTTGCATTATTGTGTGGGCTGAAATCATCTTGCTTGTTTCTCTTATATACATTTCTTTGACATTCGGGGTCGAATGTTCCCAAGGGGGAAATATTGAAACGACCCGAAAAAGTACCAGAAAATCTTCCTCGGAAATGCCCATAATCATAATTTTCATATATCTTAAAATCTGTGCGTGAGATAAAAAATTCGACATCGTGTTCTTGTTCCAGGGGGCAAAATGAGTGAAAAATGGATCTAACCCCGATTTTAGAGCAACCGCATCAAAATTTAGTTTTCTAAATTTTTGCCAAACTGGTACGGGTCCGCGCCCCTAGCGCGACGCGGCCAGGGTGCGGACTAGTGTATTTTTATGCCTCTTTTTTTGTAATTCGGCCCAAGGCCATGGGGTCTTGGGCCTAAGCCTCCCCATGCGTAAAAACACCTATACTTTGCCCTATTTCACCTTCATATCATACAAGACATTCACCAAAACTTTCACATAGCCATATTTCACCTTCACCTCCATAAGAAGGTGTCTTTCACTATTTATTTTGCTGAACAACTTATTTGAGAGGAAAGAAAAAGAACTTTGCTATTTATAGGGATAATTGTATGTTTATGATCTAGTTTGACCATGTAATTACATTAGTTTCTAGACATGTGAATTGCACATGTATCCCATATCTATTTTTTTAAATTCGTTAGAAAAATTAAAATTTATAATACATTTTTGTATTGAATAATAATATGCCACAATTACATTAAAGAATATTAATAGCGTGCGAGAATAAACACATAAAAGGGGCTAATATTTAATTCTTAAATTAATTCCTTTTGAGAATATAAGAATACTCAACCACATGCCGCCTAATTCCTAAAATATGAATATTAGAACTTGTGACCTTTTCCGGACTCTGCGCATAGTGGAAGCTCTAGTGCACGGGACTTGCCCTGCTTATGCACTCACTGGGATCAACAAGCTAAGAACCCTTGAGAATGCCATGTTTGTTATGTAATGCTACTTGCAGAACTTGTTTTTTTACTTTCACTAGCAAGCTAATTTTCTGTATTTTTGACAAAATGAATAGACTTTCTTGGCCAATCTTTCTTTTTTGTATTGTTGGGGTTGATGGAAAATGAATTTTTGCAGGTAGCATTTAGTAGGGTTGTTCTTGTTGGTGGAACTGGTGGTTTGTGTAATTGTGTGGTGATAGTTCCCATCATTGTTCCATGGTTGTGTGGAGATGGGGTTTGTTGTTCTTCTTGGTGGGGTTGGGCTAGTTGAGGGGCTGGGGTTGCATCTGTTCTTCCTTGACCCCATAGGAATGGGCGTTTTTCTTGTTGTTGGTGGTGTATTAATGTTGATTCTGTAAAATCTATAGGGAATAATACTACGAAAAAAGAGTAGGAGTGTGCGATAGTGAGGATGGTACTTGGAGTGTGGAAAGGATACCATCAATATGTAATGCTATATGTTGAACATGTCTTCTTACTTTCACTAGCAAACTCATTTTCCTGATATTTAATGAATTTAAATACATAGTTGAAGGCATACATACCTAAATCTCGTTGTTGTTACTTATTTTTAGAGGATGAGGCTTCTCCAAAGGGCCTTTATAGAGATTCTTCTTAAAAAAGCAACATAAACAACTTAAGAACTTGGAGTAGGAGAAAGGCCTAAACCATCAACATAAGACTTTCTCGACCAAACTTTCTCTTTTTGTTGTTGGGGCTGATGGAAAATGAAATTTTGGAGGAGACACATATGAGTAGGGGTGTTCTTTTTGTTGGAACTGGTTTTTGTGGTGATTGTGTTGTGGAATTTCCCATCATTATTCCATGGCCCTGGGGAGGTAGGGTTTATTGTTCTTGTTGGAGGGGTTGGGCTGATTGAGGGGCTGGGGTTGCAGCCATTCTTCTTGTCCCCATGGGAGTGAGTGTTCTTCTTGTTGTTGGTGTATTAATGGTGATTCTATAAAATCTATAGTACATATAAGAATTGTGCATAAGAAAGTGTCTTTCACTATTTATTTGGCTGAACAACTTTGTTGAGAGGAAGGAAAATAACATTTGCAAATTGTAGGGATAAGTTTATATTTGTGATAGAGTTTGACCATATATAATTAGATTAGTTTCTTGACATGTGTGTTGCACGTGTGTCTTATATATTTTTTGTAAATTCGTTAGGAAAATTGAAATTTCATAGTATATGTTTGAGATGAATAATAAAATGCAACAATTACAAAACACAAATATTAGTATGTGTGAATAAACACCTAATAAGGGGCCGCATTTTAAATGTTTACATTAATTCCTTTTGATAATATAAAAATACTCAACCACATGCCACCTAATTCCAAAAATATGCCCATTAGAATTTGTGACCTTCTCTGGACCATGAGTATAGCAGAAACTTTAGTGCACCGAGATTCCCCTACCTACGCCGTCACCCAGATCAAATGCTACTTGTGGAACTTGTTTACTTACTTTCAATAGCAATCTAATTTTCTATAGTCTTAAAGAAATTAAGAAGACTTTCTCGGCCAACCCTTCATTTTCTGTTGTTGGGGTTTTTGGAAAATGATTTGCAGGTGACATGTATTAGGAGATTTGCTCTTATTGGTGTAACTGGTGGTTGTGGTGATTGAATGGTAGTAGTTCCCGTCATAGTTCCATGGTTGTACGGAGGTGGGTTTTGTTGTTCTTCTTTTTGGGGTAAGGCTCGTTGAGGGTCTAGGGTTGCATACATTCTTCTTTGGCCCCTAGAAATGGGGGTTTTTCTTGTTTTTCATGTATTAATAGTGATTCTATAAAATCCATGCGGCACAATACTATGAAAAAAGGGTAGGAGTGTGGGATGGTGAGGATGGTACTTGGAGTGTAGAAAGGACACCTCAATATGTAATGCTACTTGTGGAACTTGTTTTCTTACTTTCACCAACAAACTAATTTTCCTTATTTTAACGAACCTAGATACATAATTGAAGGCATATATACTTAAATCTTGCGGTTGTGACTTATTTTTAATGCCTAGGGGCCCTCCCATGGGCCTTCTTGGAGATTTTTTTGAAGAAGCAGCACCAACAGCTCAAGAACTTGGAGTAGGAGAAAGGCCTAATCTCTCAACATAAGATTTTCTCAAACAATCCTTCTTTTTATATTGTTGAGGTGGATAGAAAATGAATTTTTGTAGGTGACATGTATGAGTAGGAGTGTTCTTATTGGTGGAACTGGTTGTTGTGGTGATTGTGTTGTGGTATTTCCTGTCTTTGTTCCATGGCCATGGGGAGGTAAGGTTTGTTTTTCTTCTTGGTGGGGTTGGGCTGGTTAAAGGGCTGGGGTTGCATTCATTCTTCCTTATCCTCATGGGAGTGGGAGCTGTTCCTATTGTTGTTGGTGTATTAATGGTGATTCTATAAAATCTATAGGGCATATGAGGATTTTGCATAAGAAGGTGTTTTTCACTATTTATGTCACTGAACAAATTTGTTGAGAGGAAAGGAAAAGAATTTTTGCAAATTGTAGAGATAAGTGTATATTTATGATAGAGTTTAACCATATATAATTAGATTACTTTTTGAACACGTGTGTTGCACATGTGTCGTATATATTTTTTTGT
>JAPFFP010041755.1:0-14843 GCA_026153255.1 Solanum medicagineum | reverse complement strand
GTATCACCACGAAGCTCATAGTGGTGGTTGTCGGTTAGAGAAACTCCCCAAGCTAAGAAGATATGTTTTACTTACAACTTTTCCGCATCTTAATTTTAGCATAACATATATCTACTATTATTGTTATTTCATTATGAGTTATATTTAAGTCTTTTTGAGAAATGTTATGTTATTCTAAGTGACTGTTTTGACTATCTTACATATCGTACATTCCACGTACTAACGTCCTTAGGACCTGCATCGTTTTATCATACAGACGCAGGTGACAAAGTTCCTCTGCAATCGCTTCGGTTGAGAACTAGACAGCTACCAGTCATTTGGTGAGGCCTCTTCTTAGTCAGAGGCTCTTGTGTTACTTATGTTTTATTTCAGCATTTATTTTAGTTGTGGCTACTTGGGGCCTTTCCCAATAGTCCTTTCAGACAGCTTTAGTAGAGGTTCCATAGACTATGTGTTAGTATTCTAGTTCTAGTTTATTAAGTCATTGCTTGAGAACTTATACACTTAGTTTATGCAGACAGTTCTTATTATAGCTTGTTATTTTATAGCCTTTCAACAGTGTTTAAGTCTTTCGTTGAGTAAGTAGTCTGGCCAAGTGGTTCGCTTGACAAAAATGGTTCCCAAGTGTCGGCCACATCGAGGGTGTGGGCTTGGGGTGTGACATCTAGTCTTAGGCAACCCAACCACAAAATCTATATTAATTTCCTCCCACTTCCAAGTAGGAATCTCTATGTCCTAGGTTAGGCCACCAGGCCTTTGGCGTTCTTCTTTGACTTTTTGGCAACTATGACAACCAGATACAAATTTGACAATGTCTTTCTTCATACCACCCCACAAAAACACATCTCTCAAATATCTATACATCTTGGTAGAACCGGGGTGAATAGAATAACAAGAATTATGAGCCTCATCAAAGATCTTCTCTCACAGTTCATCAACACAAGCCACACAAAACATACCTTGGTACCTAAGGGCATTATGTCCCCCTAGGGAGAAAACCTCCACCTTCCCCTCTCTCACTAGGGCCTTCAATTTTAACAAGGAGGGTTCAAGATCTTGGTCTGCTTTTACCTCATCAACCAAGGAGGATTTTGAACCATCGTCAACAACAACAACACCATTATCAACCTCTTCCAACCTAACCTCCAATCTAGCCAACCGATGAACATCTCTAGCCACTTCTTTGCCACTACCATCAACATGAGCTAGGCAACCCTTAGACACCCTACTCAAAGCATCCGCCACAACATTAGCTTACTGGGATTATCATAATCCTTAAGAAGCTCTAACCACCTTTGATGCCTCAAGTTGAGATCTTTTTGAGTGAACACATATTGGAGACTCTTATAATCGGTAAACACATCAACATGCACTCCATACAAATAATGACGCCAAACTTTCAAAGCAAAAACCACACCAGCCAATTCCAGATCATGAGTAGGATAATTGGTTTCAGGTACTTTGAGTTGCCTAGAAGCATTTGCTATCACCTTACCATTTTGCATCAAAACACAACCCAAACAATTCGAGAGGCATCACAGTACACAAAAAAACCTTCCAACCCTTCCGGTAGAGATGAAATAGAAGTAGTCACAAGCTTATATTTCAAAGTTTGGAAACTCTTTTCACACTTGTCGGTCCATAAAAATTTAGCCTTCTTTTGAGTCAACTTAGTCATGGGAGAAGCAATAGAAGAGAACCCACTCATAAACATCCGGTCGTAACCTGCTAAACCTAAGAAGCTTCTAATATCTGAAGGGATCAATGGTGTAGGCCAATTTCCAATCACATCCAAATTCTTAGGATCCACCTTAATACCATCCCCGACACCACATAACCTAAAAAGGCAACCTCTTTCAACAAAATTTCACACTTCTCATATTTAGCATACAACTACTCTTCCCTCAGTCTTTGTAGGACTACCTTCAAATGAGCCACATACTCCTCCTCACATGAGAATAGATCAAAATATCGTCAATGAATACCACCACAAACAAATCAAGTTAGGGTTTAAAAACCCTATTCATAAGATCCATGAAGATAGTCGGTGTAATGGTCAACCCAAATGGCATCACCACAATTTCATAATGCCCATACCTAGTCCGGAAGGCAGTCTTAGGAATATCACACTCCATCACCTTCACTTGATGATACCCAGACCAAAGATCAATCCTAGAGAAGTAAGTATCCCCTTGAAGTTGGTCAAACAAATCATCAATCCTTGGTAGAGGATACTTATTCTTGATGGTAACCTTATTAAGTTGCTCGTAGTCAATGCATATTTTACGAGACCCATCGTTCTTCTTCACAAACAACACCGGTGCACCCCAAGGTGATTGGCTAGGCCTAATAAAACCCTTCTCCAATAAATCCCTCAATTACTCCTTTAACTTCTTTAACTATGCCGGGGCCATACGATAAGGGGGAATAGAAATAGGTTGAATATCGGGAAGGTCTATACTAAAATGTATTTCCTTTTTGGGAGGAACATTGGGAAGGTCATTTGGAAAGACATCAAGGAACTCACTGACCAGCAGAACCGACTCTATAGGAAGGAATT
This sequence comes from Solanum medicagineum, assembly GCA_026153255.1. Taxonomy (NCBI): domain Eukaryota; kingdom Viridiplantae; phylum Streptophyta; class Magnoliopsida; order Solanales; family Solanaceae; genus Solanum; species Solanum medicagineum. The sequence continues at coordinate 12,283 of JAPFFP010041755.1, read as the reverse complement.
TGGACTCTACGTACCTAACCCTCACAAGATGATAGAGACACCCATTAGAAATCAACCTTTAGGATTTAATGCAAGAGATAAATCTACCCTTAACCACCACATCATGACTCTCCCACTCAAGGATGGATTCATATGGGAATTGGAACTTGACCCTACGGGTTCTACAATCAATAGAGGCATAGTAAGGAAGCAACCAATCCATCCCTAAAATAATATAAAAATCAACCACATCCAACTCAACAAGATCTCAAGGTAATATTTTGTGCAAAATGCAAACTGGATAATTTCTATAGGCTTTTCTAGGAACTATAGAAGCACTAATAGGAGTAGAAACCTGATAAGACTATCACAACAATTTAAGTTCAACATGAAACCTTTTGGCAACAAAAGGGGCAATAAAAGAAAGAGTGGCACCCAGGTCTATCAATGCATACACATCAAAATAAAAAACTTTTAACATATTGGTGATGACACCAGGCACCTTATCAACCCCTTGTCTCCCTTGGAGAGCATATAATCGATGGTGCCTTGGGGCACTACCTTGTTGACCTCCTCTCCCCAAAGGAAGCGTATTAGCACCCCACCCTTGTGGACAAACATCCTTACCCTTGTTCCGATTACGAGGGCAATCAATAATTTTGTGGCCTACTTCCCCACAACTATAGCAAGAATTAGTAGCCCTCAAGCATGGGCCACCATGACACTTACCACATCTTGGACACATGGCATTGGCCCCCACATCACCATCACCTTGGACCCTTGGGTAGTCACTAGCAAATATTCTATTAGGAGTATGAGAAGACCCTTGACTTTGAAGAAATCGGCGACCTTTGAGACCTTGGAACTTACTATCAAAACGGCCCTCTTAGCCTCATGCCCCCTTCTCTTCCTTAATTTTCCCCCTCCAGTTGTTCGACATAAGTCATAAGGCGGGATAAGTCCATGTCACCTATCAACATGATGGTACGACATTCTTCACTCACCAAATCAGATACACTTATCACAAACTTATTCATTCTAGACCTTGGGTAGGTAACCAAATGCGGAGCATGTGTTGAGAGTTGGTTAAAGTTGAGGGCATACGCCCTCAAACTTAAAGACCGCCGCATTAAACTCCTCCCACAGAATCACATTGTTGTTCCCCTTCTCCTCCTTCCATTGAGTATACAATATTTGGGACACCCCATTGAGTTGGTATGCCGCCAACTCTGCCTTCTCCTCTAAGCTAACACTGATATAGCCAATATTTTGTAAACCTCATCAATAAAGTCTTGAGGGTCCTCATCCACTTTAGACCCATTGAACTCCGGAGGGTTCATCCTCACAAAGTCCGTCACCCGAGATGCTTGAGTAGTAGTATGGGGGGATTGGGCCCCTTGGTTTCTTGTTTAGCCATAACTTGAGCTAGCAAGATGAGACCATCCCAGAGCTCTCCATGAGTCGGTTGTTCCTTGGGTGTGCGGGCTCTTCTTCCTCTTGTTTCAGGCATGATCTAGCATAGTAAAGAACAATCGTTAGTGGGGGAAAACCTTACCTTAAGTTTTATAGCACAATATAGACCATGAAGAAGGGGAACATTTCCTAAAACGTCTCACAGCCTCTTACTCATAGTTGTGGTGTACGACACAACCATGAATAAGACTCTAATCAATGCATGTGTTGGATGTCGAGGACCATTAACAACTTAGTGCTCTGATACCAGGTATTTTACGACCCAAGCCTAGGGCCTAGACGTGACACGGTGCATGGGGAACCCGAAGGGACCCCAAGCAAGCCTCTTAACATAACATTACACATCCTTGGTTTCGGAAGCAATAAAAATAACAATAAGAAATAGTAATTAGGGATAAACGGAGCTTTGGGACATCTTTCATATCATAAAACATTAAGAGAGTCAAGAGAAATCAAACTGATGGCATCATTACATAACTTGTCCAACAACACCTCTAAACATAGAACTCAGCATAGCAAAAATAAGCAACTTTGCTCACCTTCATTATCATAAGTAGCCAACATAAAAAGGAGTCAATACATAGCATAATCAAGATAAGTATGTCCTCGGAGTTGAGGACTCACCAACTTGCTTAGAGAGAAATCGTACTAGCCACATGGAGGAGGAGTATGATCAAGTGGAGCTCCGGTACCTACATGGTAAAATCATGTAGGCATAGAGTATATGTTAGTATATTTGAATGTACTAAGTATGTTGGATGCAATGCAATAAGATATAGGCAACATAATCGAAATGCATATTTAGGCAACAAATGTGAATATAGCAATATGGCATGCATGAATGATGCTTGTAGTAAAAGATGCTTACATAGAACATATTACATGTGTAGGAAGAGAGCATCATTAGTAACCAAGGCTTACCATCTTCTTGGCGAGGCGATTGAGGTACAAACCTCCTAATGTGGTTGCACGGGCCTACCATCCCTAGAACGATGCATGCGGTACAATTTCCCAACATGGTTGCACGGGCCTACTAACTCCCAAGCGAGGCAATTGAGGTACAAATCCCCCAACATGGTTGCATGTGCCTACTACCTCTTGAGTAAGGAAATTGAGGTACAAAAACCCCAACATTGTTGCATGGGCCTACTACCTCCCGAGGGAAGCAATTGAGGTACTTACTACCTCCTAAGTGAGGCAATTGAGGTACGAACCCCATAACATGGTTGCACGGGCCTATTACCTCCTGAGCGAGGCAATTGAGGCACATATCCCCCAACATGGTAGTTAAGGCCTTCTACCCCCAAACGAGGCATTTGATCAACTTCAAACACTATAGATACTATTTATGAAATCAACACATATATACATCCCTTCGTCATCATAAATTCACTTAACTCATATACCATGCATTAGGCCTTCAACTACTCAAGAAGTATTAACCGTACATTTTATCAAACACTTGGTGGGTGTGTAATGCTAATATAAAACCATGCAATTCAAGAGTGAAATCATGCAAGTAACTTCAATGTAAAACCATCCACCAAAACTTGGTAATACCCTCATGCAATATACATCAAAACCCTTCATCAAATCTCAAGATAGATTAAAGATTCATCAACAAACACACTTTTAAAAAACCCCACCATAGTTCACAGTCAAGTTCATGGTAAGTAAGACTCATAAGTAAATCCACTTAGCAATATGAGTTTTATGTAGCACGGAAGCTTGGGCACCATGGTTGAAAGAACCTAATGGTTGAAACTCACATACCTTAACTTTGGAGAATTCCTTGATGAAGATTGGAAATGTAGACTTGAAGCTTGATTGAAATCCTTAAGATCCAAAAAGAGATTTGGCACTTGAATTTTGAGTAAAATATTTGTCTACGTGTTTGTGATACTATTGCGGAATGTCTTGTGTGATATGAAGGTGAAATATGGCTTAGTATAAGTACTTTCACACATGGGAAGAGGCCCAAAACCCAAAAGTCTTGGATCGAGATAAAAATTACTGGACAAAAATAACACTGGTCCGCGCCCCATCTGCGTCGCGCCAGATGCGCGGACCAACACTTGATAAGGAAATTTTTGGATTTTTGAATTTTGATATAGTTGCTTAAAATTAGGGTTAGACCTATTTCCCACTGAATTTTTCCCCCAAATCAAGTATATGAAGTCAAATTTTCGATATCACGTACGAATTTTGAGATATATGGAAATTACGATTCCAGGTACTTCCGAGGCACATTTGCAGGCACTTTTTGGGGTCGTTTCACATCTCTTATTAATTATCTATATATTCTTTTGAAATTACAAATCCGCCTTTGTGGTGTGGGGGTGGGATGGTAGAGGTGGGAGTTGTAGGGGTTTGGGTGGGATTAAGTGTATTAAAGGATAGAGAGAAATGAAATGATACCTATTGAACTTGAGTTCTCTATTTTTATCACAAAAATTTATTTTTCTCTTTATTAAAGAATTTATTTTCTCAAATTATGGTTTGGATAAAATCATTTTCTAGAATATTTTTCAATTTTTCTATAGTTGGTTGGTCAAAATATTTTTTAAAAAAATTACTTTCTCTAGGAAAAAGTTTCTTTAAAATGAGAAAAAATATTCACCTAATAGAAAGAAGTAACAAGTTTCATAAGTTACATTTCAAGTTTAAATTTTCATCCCGACCTTCCAAATGCTTCGATCCCTGAAATGCCCCAAATTGTGCTTCGAAAATGCCCATAACCATAATCTCCATGTGTATCAAAATTCATGCATGATATCAAAAATCTGACTTCATATTCTCGATCAAGGGGAAAAATTGAGTGAGAAATGGGTATAATTCGAATTTTAGAGGACCCGTAGTGAAAAATAAATTTTCCTAATTTACGATTTTCAGAGAGCATTCGCGCCCTTGGTGCGTCGTATAATTTTTCGCGTGCATTTGGTCCACGTCACGGACTTGATGTGGACCAATACAAATTTTTCTTGAACTTTTTCTGTGTCAGCAAAGGGGATTGGGGTCATAGCCCCATGCTCACTTATGCATTAAAACACCCATCCTTAGTCACTTTTCAACTCTATATCACTCAAAACCCTCACAAAAACCTCTCCAAGACTTGACCAATATCTCATTCAAATTTCAATGATTTCAAGCTTAACTTAGGAACTCAAAGACTCTGTTCAAGCTTTAGGTTTCCTTCAAGATCATCTTAAGGAAACCAAAGTTTGAGGTATGTGAGTTTTATCCATTGGGTCCTTCCACTCATGGAGCCCAATCTTCCTTTTTATGAAAATTACATGTTTTCAAGATGTATCATCTATGAGTATCTCTTATTATGGATTATAATTATAAATTATGTTGGGGTTTCATGAAATGTTGATTGATTACGCATGTCTATTTATATCAAACTTATACCATGAATTAGGTTTGTCTTTTGAAACTATGCATGTTTTAAGCTATGAAACTATGATCTATTATGTGATTTGATGATGGATTTCAAGGTATTCTACATGAGGATTTTTACTATATGTTTGGTGGGTTGATTTGCATTGAGTTTTCTCATATTATTTCACTCTTGAATTGCATTATTTTGAACAAGCATTTTGAACCTACCAAGTGTTTGATAAAATGACATGACAAGGATTCTCAAGTTATTGATGCTCTATTACATGATTTATAAGTCAAGTGATTTTATGATGATTAAGCGTTTACATGTCTATAGTTAATTCATGAAAAGTTTCTATGATGTTGCAAGTAGACCACACCTTGTTGAAGGGGTGACATGCCTCAATAACTTTGTTGGGGGGGTGACATGTCCAATCACCTTGTTGAGAGAAGGACAAGCCTCAATCACCTTGTTTGGGGTGATATGCCCAATGACCTGGATGAAGGGGTGACATGCCTCAATCACCTTGTTGAGGGGGTGACATGCTTCAATCACCTTATTGGGGGGGGGGGGAGGTGACATGCCCCAATAACCTTGTTGAGGGGATGATATGCCTCAATCACCTTACAAGGGGGTGACATGCCTTGGATTCTAAGCAGTAGCTCATTTTTCCTGTCGGTTATTGTCTCTTCCCACACATGTATTATGTACTATACAAGTTGTATGACTTACAAGCATGTTTTACTTCAAACATTGGTCATGCATGCCATATTGAAATTATACTTCATTGCTTATGGTTATGTATTTTGGCTATATTGGCTTATGTATTGTTGCATTGCATCCTACATACTTAGTACACTCAAACGTACTAATGCATACCTTATGACTACATGATATTACCATGTAGGGACCGGAGCATCATTTGATCATCCTGCACGTGGCTTGTATGATCCTTGGAAGCAAGCTTTAATGAGTCCACAAGTCCGAGGACACTATCTTTATTACTCTTGTTATTTTGAGACTTTTTTATGTTTAACACTTGTTACTATGAGCGTAAGCCTGGAAAGTGTCTAGGCCCCCGTTCCATTCTATGTTAGAGGTGTTGTTGGATAATTGATATACTTATGCTATGAGCTTGACTCTTTTATGCTTTTATAAATATCAAGACTTGCCTTAGTCCTGCTTCCCTTATTTATAACTCTTATATTGTTTATTTTGCTTTCGCGACCAAGGATGTGCGAATGATATGCTAAGAGGCTTGTTTGGGGTCCCCTCGGATTAATATTGACAATGTCATGTTTAGGTCCTAGGCTTGGGTCGTGACAAGCTTGGTATCAGAACACTAGGTTGTTAATGGTCCTCAAAATCTAACACACCGTGTTGATTAGAGTCTTGTTCATGGTTGTGAATTGCGCCACAACTATGACCGGAGGCTATGAGGCATTTCAGGAAATGTTTCACTTCTTCATGGTCTATATCGTGCATTAGATATGAGTGTAAGACTTTTCCCCTAATCAATTCTCCTAACTCTTCTAGATCATGTCGATTCCAAGATGGAGACTAAGGAAAGCCCGTACACTCAAGGAGTAATTAGCCCCTCCCACTCCTCAAGCTCGTCAAGATGGAGGGATAGCCCAAGATGAGTTACGGGATGCTATTACAATGTTGGCTCATACGATGACCAACCAAATTCACCAAGGGGTCCAAGTTCCTCATGCTCCCACTCTGGCTTCTAGGGTGAGAGATTTCACTAGAATGAACCCACCGGAGTTCCATAGATCTAAACTGAAAGAGGATACCCAAAAGTTCATTGATGAAATGTACAAAGTGTTATCTACCATGGGAGTCAATTGGGAGGAGAAATTGGAGTTAGTAGCATACAAAATAAAAGGTGTGGCCCAAATTTGGTTCACCCAATAGAAATTGGAGAGGAGAGATGATGATGTTATTCCTTTGGAGGTGTTCAAAGCCGCATTCATCAACCGGTTCTTTCCTATTGAGCTAAGGGAGGCTAAAAAATGATATAGTTTATGAACCTTAAGAAAGGTTCGATGAGTGTGAGGGAGTTTGCCCTCAAGTTCAACCAACTCTCTAAGTATGCCCCTCAATTGGTTGCCGAGCAAAGATTAAGGATAAACAAATTTGTGTCGAGAGTGTCCGACTTGGTTAATCAGGAGTGTTCTATTTCCATGCTAGTAGGTGATATGGATTTGTCCTTCCTCATGACATAAGAAAAAAAATAGAGGAAGAAAAGCTTAGATAAAGAAGAAGAAGTGAGTCCAAGAGGGCTCGTTTTGAAGGTGTCCAAAGTTCCAAGGGTGGTCGATTTCCTCAAGGCCACAAGTTCCAAGGATAAGGATCTTCCAGTGCTCCTAGTAAGAGATTGGCTAATGATAATCAAAGATTCCAAGGTTGTGGTGGTGGGGTTCCTAACTCTATATGCCAAATATGTGGTAGGAACCATAATGGCCAATGTTTGAGAAAATCTAATGCTTGTTATGGTTGTGGTGAAGTGGGTCACAAGGTGATTGATTGTCCTCATGCTCAAAAAAAAAGGTATAGATAGTTGTCCACACCGCCGATATGCAAATGCTGGTCAAAAGGGAAGAGGAGGCCAACAGGGGGTGCTCCAAGGCAAAATAGATTCTATGCTCTTCAAGGGAGACAAGGGGTGCATGAGGTGCCCGATGTCATCACGGATATGTTAAATATTTTTTATTTTGATGTGTATGCATTGATAGACTCGGTGCCACTCTTTTTTTTATTACTCCTTTTGTTGCCAAAATGCTTCATGTTAGTCCCGGATTATCGTATGAACATTATGAAGTGTCAACCCCCATTGGTGATTCCATTGTTGCTAAAATAGTCTATAGAAATTTTCCCGTATTCATGTTGCATAAAATCTTCCCTTGTGATTTTGTTGAGTTAGATATGGTGGATTTTGACGTCATTCTTGGAATGGATTGGTTACATGCATATTATGCTTCTATTGATTGTAGAACCCATAGGGTTAAATTCCAATTCCCTAATAAGCTAATCCTTGAGTTGGAGAGTCCTGATTCAGTGGTCAAGGGTAGATTCATTTCTTGCCCTAAAGCCTAAAGGTTGATTTCTAAGGGTTGTCTCTATCATCTTGTGAGGGTTAGGCATGTTGGGTCCAAAGTCCTGCCTATTGAGTTGGTTCGATGATTAATGAGTTTCTTGATGTTTTTCTCAATGAGCTTCCCGGTCTCCCAAAAGGGAAATAGACTTTGGTATAGACCTCCTTCCTGATACTCAATCTATTTCGATTCTCCCTTACCATATGGCCTTGACGGAGTTGAAGGAGCATTGAGGGATTTATTGGTGAAGGGTTTCATAAGGCCTAGTAAGTCACTTTGGGGTGCACCGGTGTTATTTCTGAAGAAGAAGGATGGTTCTCTCAGAATGTGCATTGATTACCGACAACTTAATAGAGTCACCATAAAGAACAAATACCCTCTACCAAGGATTGATGACCTTTTTGATCAACTTCAAGGGGCTAGTCACTTTTCTAAGATTGATCTTCGGTCCGGGTATCACCAGGTGAAAATTAGGGAGTGTGATATTCCCAAGATGGTTGGAGTAGGTATGGGCACTTTATGTTTGTGGTTATGTCCTTTTGGTTGACTAATGTACCGAATATATTTATGGATCTCATGAATAGGGTCATTAAACCCTACCTTGACTTGTTTGTGGTGGTTTGTATTGATGATATCTTGATTTATTCCCATAGTGAAAAGGAGCATATGAATCACTTGAGGTTGGTGCTGCATATCTTGAGGGAGGAGAGGTTGTATGCTAAATATGAAAAATGTGAGTTTTGGTTGAAAGAGGTTTCTTTTCTAGGGCATGCGATGTCGGGGGTGGCATTAAGGTGGATCCTAATAAGACTGAGATGATTAGAAATTGGCCTAGACCTTTGATTCCATTGGACATTAGATGTTTCTTTTTTTTTTGGCGGGTTATTACTGGATGTTTATGAATGGCTTCTCTTCTATTGCTTCTCCAATTAACTAAGTTGACACAAAAAAAAGCAAAATTCATGTGGACCGATGAATGTAAGATGAGTTTCCAAACATTGAAAAGATACGTTTCTCTTTGCTCCTATCTTGGCTCTACCAAAAGGGTTGGAGGGATTTGTTGTTTATTGTGATGTCTCAAGAATTGATTTAGGGTATGTTTTGATGCAAAATGGTAAGGTGATCGTATATGCCTCTAGACAACTTAAGGTGCATGAGAAGAATTATCCTACCCATGATCTTGAATTGGCAGCCGTATTATTTGCTTTGAAAATTTTTCATGACTACTTCTATGGGTTTCATGTTGATGTGTTTACCAACCACAAATGTCTCCAATATGCGTTCACCTAAAAAGGTCTTAACTTGAGACAAAAGAAGGTGGTTAGAGCTCCTTAAAGGTTATGATATGAGTGTGCATTATCACCCCGACAAAGCTAACGTGGTGGCCGATACTCTAAGTAGGGTGTCTATGGGTAGTCTTGCTCATGTTTATGATGGTGGCAAAGAGGTGGCTATAGAGGTTCACCGGTTAGCTAGATTGGGGGTTAGGTTGGATGAAGTTGACAATGGTGGTATAGTGGTTGTTAATGGTTCTAAATCGTCCTTGAACAAGGAGGTAAAGGCAAAACAAGATCTTGACCCCACCTTGCTAGTGTTGAAGGCCTTGGTGAAAGACGGTAAAGTGGAGGTTTTCTCCCATTGGGCAGATGGTACCCTCAGATACGAAGGTAGATTGTGTGTGCCAATTGTGGATGACTTGAAAGAATTGATCTTGAAGGAGACCCATAATTCACCCTATTTCATTCATGCATTCATCCTGGTTCTACAAAGATGTATAGAGGCTTGAGGGAGGTGTATTGTTGTGGTGGTATAAAGAGGGACAATGCCAAGTTTATATCTGGATGTTACAATTGCCAACAAGTGAAGGCCGAATATCAAAGGCCCGATAACCTAGCCCAAGGTATAGAGATTCCTACTTGGAAGTGGGAGGAGATCAACATGGATTTTGTCGTTGGGTTGCCTAATACTAGGAAACATTTTGACTCAGTTTTGGTTGTTATGGATAGAATGACAAAGTCAGCTTACTTCTTACGGGTCAAAACCACTTATGGTGCCGAAGAGTATGCCAAGTTGTATATATATGAGTTGGTTAGATTGCATGGGATGTCCTTGTCTATTATTCCGGATCATGGTGCTCAATTCACTTCTCACTTTTGGAGGTCCTTCCAAAGAGGTGTTGGTATCAATGTTAAGCTTAACACGACTTTTCATCCTCAAATGGATGGTCAATCGGAGAGGACTATCCAAACTCTTGAGGATATGCTTAGAGCTTGTGTTTTGGAGTTAAGGGGTAGTTCGGATGAACATCTTCCACTCATTGAGTTTGCTTACAATAATAACTACCACTCAAGCATTTGTATGGCTCCCTTTGAAGTTCTTTATTGTAGGCATCGTAAATCCCCGATTGAGTGGTTCTAAGTGGGGGGAAGTGGCCTTGCTAGGTCAGGATTTGGTCATAGTAGTCTTGGAGAAGGTGAGGTTGATAAGGGAGATACTGAAAGCAGCCCAAAGTAGAAAAAAGTCCTACTCCGATGCTAGAAGAAGAGATCTTTATTTTAAGGTTGGTGATTGGGTTTATTTGAAAGTCTTACCATTGAAGGGTTTGGTCCGATTTTGCAAGAAAGGTAAATTAAGTCCAAGGTTTGTGGGTCCTTACAAGGTTGTGATGAGAGTGCATAAGATTGTTTACGCGTTGGGGTTAACTATGGTGTTGAATATGGTTCATCCAGTTTCCCATGTATCCATATTGAGAATGTGTGTGGGTGACCCAGGTGCTATAGTGCCGTTGGAAGTTGTGAGTGTTGTAGAAGATAATTTTACCTTTGAGGAGGTCCCTGTGGGGATTTCAGATACACAAGTGAAGAAGTTGAGAAACAAAGATGTAGCTTCCGTCAAGGTTCTTTGGAGGAACCAACAAGTTGAAAGTCCCACATGGGAAGCCGAGGCGGACATGAGAAAGCGATATCCATATCTCTTCCACTCTACTTAAGCCGAAGGTACTAATTTAAGTCTCCAATATGATATTAAGTCTTAAGTTTCAGCCCTTATGTCATTTCGCATGCATTCATGTTCATGGTAACAAGTTTATGGTGACAAGTTTAGGGTGATTCTGTACACTCATGTTGAGATTTTTTTAAAAATGATATTTCAATGCATTTGTTGCATTCATGTCGGCTGAAATCTTCATGATTATCTCTCTTATGCACATCTCTTTGACACGTTGGGACGAGTGTTCCAAAAGGGGAGATATTGAGACGCCCCAAATTGTGCTTCGGAAATGCCCATAATCGTAATTTCCATATATCTCAAAATTTGTATTTCATATCGAAAATCCAACTTCATATTCTTGATCAGGGGAAAATTTGAGTGGAGAATGGTTATAACACGGACTTCAGAGGACCCATAGAAAAAAAATCACTAATTTACAATTTTCAAAGAGCATCTGTGCCAGGGGCGCGAAGCAATATAATTTTTGGTGCGCGTTTGGTCTGCGTCACGGACTAAACGTGGACCAATACAAGTTTTTCCTTAATTTTCTATGTCAGCCAAGGGCTTTGGGGTCATAGCCCCATACCTACTTATGCGTTAAAACACCCATCTTTATCCATTTTTTTAGCTCTATATCACTCAAAATCGTCACAAGAACCTCTCTAAGACTTAACCAATATCTCATTCAAATTTCAAGGATTTCAAGCTTTACTTTTGAAACCAAGGATTCTCTTAAAGGTATAGGTTTTCTTCAAGCTCATCTCAAGAAAACTCAAGTTTAAGGTATGAGGGTTTCATCCATTGCGTTCTTCTACCCATGGAGCCTAATCTTCTTTTTTTTTTTTTTTATGAAAATTGCATGTTTTCAAGATGTATCATCTATGGGTATCTCTTATATTGGAGTATGATTATAAATTATGTTGAGGTTTCATGAAATGTTGATTAGTTATGCATGTCTACCTATTTCAAGCTTATACCATGAATTGGTTTTGCCTATTGAAACTGTGCATATTTTGAGCTATGAAACTATTATCTATTATGAGTTTTGATGATGGATTTCAAGGTATCTTACATGAGGGTTTTACTATATGTTGGTGAATTGATTTGCATTGAGTTTTCTCATATTATTTTACTCTTGAATTGCATGATTCTGAACAAGCATTATGAACCCACCAAGTGTTTGATAAAATATCATGACATGGATTCTCAAGTTATTGATGATATATTACATGATTTATAAGTCAAGTAACTTTATGATGATTAAGGGCTTACATGCATATATTTGTCACGACCTGACCCCGGGCCGTGACTAGTGCCGACTAGGCACTGTTACCGATACAAACACACATATTCACATTAA
>JAPFFP010041754.1:0-14846 GCA_026153255.1 Solanum medicagineum | reverse complement strand
ACACATATGACCCCACAAAAATTTTAAATCTTAAGGACTAAACTTTAAAGAAATTTTACATTTGGTCCCAGACTTTTCCAACTTGAACCAATTAAAGACTTACGAGTTCTAACAGATTGTGAGAGGCATACCAGAGACGGAAAAACTTTTCTTTAGGGAAGACTTTGATGAGCATATTGGGGCAACCACTAGCGAGTTTGAAGATGTCCATGAAGGCTTTGGTTTGGGCAGAGGAATAGGGGTGAGATGTCTCTCTTGGATTTTGCCAAAGTCTTTGAGCTTGTTATTGACAACTCATGTTTCCCAAAGAGAGAAAATCACTTTATTACCTTTCGCAGTATGGTAGCAAAGACTTAAATTGATTACCTACTTCTCCGGAAGGGCAATAGAAGCCTTTGTAAGAATTGTAAAGTTATTCGGAGTGAAATTATTTTCACTCAGCATAGGCTTTTAGTGATAGATTTAGAGATTAAGCGAGAAAAAAAGAAGAAGATTATTTATGCCCAACCGAGGATTAGAAAGGGAGGTCTGACTCCTGTCATTTCTCGAGAGATGAAAGAAAAGTTGAGAAACTTAGAGGCATAGAGTAGTAGCAAAAATGTGAACAATATGTGGGATATTACTGCTAGTTACATTAGGAAGATAGCTACCGAGGCACTAGGGTTTTGAGAGGGACCTTTGGTGGATGTCAGGGTGATTGGTGGTGGAATGACAAAGTTGAAGGTAAAGTGAAAGCCAAGAAGGTTGCTTATACGAAGTGGTTGGAGTATAGGGATGAGGATGAAAAGCGAAGGCTTTAAGGAGATCTATAAGACGGCTAAGTCAGAAGCAAAGATGGCAATGACGAGTGCTAAGACAGCAGTGTTTGAGTTCCTATATGAGGAGCTAAGTTATAAAGGTGGGGATAAGAGATTGTATAGGCTCGCTAAAGAGAGAGAAAGGAAAGCTTACGACCTGGACCAAGTGAAGTGCATTGTGACCCTCGTAACTCCATGCTCTTATGTATCCATGTTTCAAGCCTCATTTGGTTAGGTTGGGGGTGTATTAGGTTCATGGGAGACTTCTAATACTTGGACGAGTTCAAGGCTTACCTACGAGTTGAGTTTTGGGTGTTGGCTCATGCAAGGATCAATTTAAATGAGTATAACTTTTATCACACTTAGAATTGGGTGGCCCATGACATGTCAAATGAAAGCCCTTTGAGTTAGCTTTCCAGCGCACTTTGTTTCACCTTATTCCAAGGTCGGATGAAGGAATTATGACCATTTTCGTGAGACCCTCCTATGCAGTGATGTCATACGAACAACTAGACAACCAGTAAGGTGTTGGATGGGCCATTTGGATGGCTTAGGGCTGAATAAGGCCATTTTTGGCCTAAGGAATGTGACATGGCCAGTGGCATGGGCCGTGTGGCTTTCAACTGACTGTGTGGAGGGTCGTGGGGGTGTGCAAGAGAGGTAAGGTTGGCATGAAGGCAGATTTTGGCCAAGTGTGGTTCCATGGGCACGGGCACTCTTGACGGGCCGTGTGAAGGCTGACGGCTCGTGGCACTTTGCGTTGGGTGGCGTAGACACATTATCTTCCTTAAGTGTGGTTGGACGGACAACTACACGATCCGTGTAACATCACATGGTCCGTGAAAGTGGCCCATCAAAGTGACGTCGATGCTAACTTTTTCTCAAGTGTTCCAATTCAAATTTTGAGGCTAAGTCTTGTTTCATGGGCACTCTACATGACCCGTGGAGTGCCATACGACAAGTCAAGCCTCCCGTGAGGCAATACTTTGCCAATTTTTCCATCCATTCACTAATGATATTTTCGTAAATTCTAATTATTCTAATGACCTTTTTAGACTTCCAATGCTATCTAAACCTCCCCAAAAGACAACCCTATTCCAAAAGATCAAGCTCATTACTATCATCTCAAATTCTCTCAAGAGCCTCCACCAAGACCCCAATTCAAATTCAAGGAAACTCAAGAACAAGTTTTGGATTCCAAGACCCACTTTCAAGGTTCCATTCTTTCCCAACTCAATTCCAAGAAATTCAAAATCTAAGGTATGTGGGTTTCATTCATGGGTTCCTTTTACCCATGAAGCCCAAACTTTTTTTTTAACCTAAATTGCATAATTTTAAGTTGATTTACTTATCGATTTTACATATTATGAATTTGACTATAGAACTATGTTGGGATTTCATAAACTTGTGACTATCTAAGCATGTTTGAGCTATGAATCTAAGATCCATTGTGTGATTTGATGAAGGATTTTGATGCATATTGCTTGAGGGTGTTACCAAGTATTGATGGGTGGTTTTATATTGAATTTTTTTTGCATGATTTCACTCTTGTTTTGCATGATCTTACACTAGCATTACACACCCACTAAGTTTTTGATAAAATGTCCGGTTATGGTTTCTTGAGGAATTGAAGGTCCAAAGCATGTCTTATGAGTTGAATGACTTTATGATAATGAAAGGAATATATGTATATTCTATTCTCCTATATAGTATTGGAAATTGACCATGCCCTACTTGGGGGGGGGGGGAGTTAAGAGCCTGGATAACTATGTCGAGGGGTTTGTACCTTGATAACCGAATTGAGGGGTTTGTACCTCAATCACCATGAGTGGTAGGTGCGACAATCCACCAACCAATCAAGGGGTTTGTACCTTAATGAACTATGAAATATATAATAAGGGTCTCCTTCTTGCACATGTATTATGTTCTATATAAGAATGATTTTACCTCAAGCATCATTCATACATGTCATATTGCTATATGCTTATTCATTGCCTATGTTATTCATTTTGTTTATGGTGCTTATCACTTGTTGCATTGTATCCTACATACTTAGTACATTCAAACGCACTAACACATACTCTATGCCTACATGATGTCACCATGTAGGAATCGGAGCCCCACTTGAGCATCTTCCTCTACATGGCTAGTATGATTTCTCTCAAGCTAGTTGGTGAGTCCTCCACTCTGAGGAAAATGTCTATGATCTCATGCTATGTACTAAAACTATCTTTTTTTATGATGTATTCACTATGAGGGTGAGCCTGATTGCTTGTCTTAGCCCCCGCTCCTATCTAAGTTTTAGAGGTGTTGTTGGATATATTATGTACTGAGCCTTGAATCTCTTGTTTTGGTGTTTTTTTTAACTAAAGTTTCCCTTTAGCCCCTTTGCCCTTATTTCTAATCTAATTATATTTAATTGCTTTTGCAAGCAATGATGTGTAATGATATGTTAAGAGGCTTGTTTGGGGTCCCCTCGGGTTCTCCATTCACCGTGTCATGTCTAGGCCCTAGGCTTGGGTCGTAATATGCATCAAGGATGATGAGGGTGAGGTGTTGATTGATGAGACTTCCATTTAACTAAGGTGGCAAGCTTACTTTCATAAACTGTTGAATGAAAAAGGAGGTAGAGTTATTGAGTTGGGTAAGTTGGCACGCTCCAAAAGTCATCGAGATTTTGGTTATTGCAAGCGGTTCAGAGTTGAGGAGGTTAGAAGGGCTATTAGTAGGATGAATAAAGGGAGGGCGATCGGACCTGATGAGATTCTGGTAGATTATTGGAAGAGTATGGGCAAGAATGGCATAGAGTGGTTGACCAAACAGTTCAATGTTATTATGAGGACTGCCAAGATGCCTGATAAATAGAGGAGGAGTACACTTGTTCCATTGTACAAGAACAAGGGAGATATTTAAAACTGTAACAATTACAGGGGTATCAAGTTGTTAAGTTACACAATGAAGGTCTGGGAGAGAGTGATGGAGATGAGGGTGAGAAAAGTAGTAACTATTTCGAAGAATCAATTTGGATTCATATCAGGACAGTCGACTACTGAAGCAATTCATCTTGTTCAGATATTAGTGGAGAAATATAGGGAAAGACTTTCATATGGTGTTCATTGATCTCGAGAAAGCCTATGACAAAGTTTCGAGAGATGTCCTAGGGAGGTGTCTAGAGTTGAAAGGTGTCCCAATGACATATATTAAAGTGACAAAATACATGGACGATGGAGCCAAAACTCGAGTTAGAACGGTAGGAGGAGACTCAGAGTATTTTCCTGTTGAGATCGGACTTCATCAAGGATCTGTGTTGAGCCCTTTTCTGTTTGCCTTAGTGATGGATGAGCTGACGCAATATCCAGGAGGAGATTCCATGGTGTATGCTTTGCAGATGACATAGTACCGATTGATGAGACTCACACTAAAGTTAATGATAGGTTGGAGGTTTGCAGACACACCTTGGAGTCCAAAGGATTCAAACTGAGCAGGACCAAAACAGAATAGTTAGAGCTCAAATTCAGTATTGCGAGGGATGAAACAGACATTGATGTGAGGCTGACCACTCAACCTATCCCCAAGAGGGAAAACTTTTAAGTATCTAGGGTCTATTATCCAGAGTAATGGTGATATCGACGATGATGTCACATGTCGTACTGGGGCAGCATGGAAAAAATGGAGGCTTGCCTCTGGAGTATTGTGTGATAAGAAGATACCACCTAAACTCAAAGGTATATTTTACAGAATGGTGGTTAGACCATCTTTGTTGTATGGGGCGGAGTGTTGGCCAATCAATAATGCACATGTTCAGAGGATGCAGGTCACCGAGGTGAGGATGTTGAAATAGATGTGTGGTCACACCAGGAGTGATAAGATTAGGAATGAGACCATTCGAGAGAAGTTGGAGGTGGCCCCGGTGGCTGACAAGATGAGGGAAGCGAGACTGCGATGATTTAGACATCTGCAGAGAAGGAGTACTGATGACCTGTTAGGAGGTGCGAGAGGTTGGATTTGGGAGTTACATGGAGGAGTAGAGGTAGACTGAAAAATTATTAGGGGGAGGTGATCAGACAAGATATGGCGAAACTTGATCTCACTGAGGACATGACCATATATAGAACGGAGTGGAGGTCGCGAATTAGAGTAGCAGGCTAATCGGTTGGTAGGGATAGGTTAGTAGGATTAGTCAGGTCTTTATATCCTGTAGTGTCAATATTCATCTTATGTGCTTTAATTTTATTGTATTTTTACTTTCTATCATTGCTTTGCGTTGTTAGTCGTCCTTTCTGTGTCCTTTCTTCTTTCCATTTTTTTCCGTATCTAGTTTATTCTACTTATGCGTTTATGAGACGAGGGTTCCCAGGAAACAACCTCTCTACCTTTATGAGACAGTGGTAAAGTCTGCGTACATTTCACCCTCCTCATACCCCACTTGTGGGATTCCACTGGGTATGTTGTTGTTGTTGATTTCTCCTTTTTTTGGGAACATTGTTTTCACCCAGTTTTGTGAAACTTTGAAGAAAAATTTCAAGTAGGTCTTGTTGAGTTAGGTTGAATTCGAGCTAAAACAATATTGAGTTTTGGTATCTTAGTTAGGAGGAATGCTACTTTGAAATTTGGGGTGATTTCGTAAATATTTAAAGAAGTTGAAAATTTGGGAGTTCTTGGCGTTCTTCATGTGTTCTTGGCATTCTTGAAGAAGAATGAACAAAAATACTACATTTGATCCAAAATTCTAATTTAAAATTGTTTAAAGTTGTTTAAGTGGTTTTGCAAAATCGGAGTTAAAAAATAATGGCATTAATGAACCTTTTCTCAAACGGTAATGACATAAATGAGCCAAACTTTTAACGGATGACATAAATGAGCCTTTTCTCAAAGTTTGGTGGCATATTTGATCATTTTTCCTTTTATATAATTTCCCGCCTAGAGTATTACCTTTATGCGAATTTCATACCTCAGCTATCCATTGTTTTTTCACCTATCTAAACTATCACTTTTTTGTGAGTTTCATATTGTATCAATTATCTATTGTTCTATGTAATTACTTGCCTGGAGTATTACTTTTTGTGAATTTCATATTTTATCTATGAGTCCATTTATGTTAACACACTTCAATGATAACGAATCAAAATCTATAACAATCAAATTGATAAATATATATTTTATTTGGTTCGATTTAATTTAATACTTTAAAAAATTAATTAAACTAATTTAATTTTAAGTTTTTGACAAATAACTGACCTAAACCTGTCCCTTAACACCCTAATTTTACGAGCTACTACGCACTGTCACATGGAAACAAAGTTGTGAAATGGGCCAAAAAACTAAATCTACTCCAAAATTGGGTCAAGTTTGCCATTTCCATTTGTACCTGGTACGTAGTGGATGTTTGATTGACATCCTTTAAAATTAAAAGATAATCAAGTTCCTTAAAAACAGTTTAAAGATTAACCAATTGATATTTAAAGTGAGAGAGAGCATGTATATACTTGTAATCCTAACCTTTTGGGAAATCGTGACCTTTGTTTTATATCTGCTCCTCCTTATCCCAGTGTGAAGCTCAGCTTCATCTTTATACAACAAACGAACTCCACACTCTTTTGGTTGTCGAGGGAAACATAACCTAAAGCACTGATAGTCATTTGGCGTTTTCCCATTTGCCTTAGATGCATCCCATAAGCCAGCAAGAGGAACCAATAAAAAATGCATACTATTAACTTTATCATGATATCCTGAATGGTTCGATAAGGCAAATGCTTGGGTCATCAACGACGTCCCATCATCACATAAGGGATCCAAATAAGCTGTGATATGATCATTTATTTCGGGAATGTGACATATAACAAATCCCAAGAAGTCATCCGATACATACCAATTGTCAAGCAAATTGACTAACACCTTTGTATCCTTTACCTGATGGTGGAACCAACTTGGGATATTCATCCACCAAGTCGTAAACATTCTTAGTGACAAGAAATCTGAAACAGAGGTGTCATGCTACAATGCTGAGATATGTTGAAGCAACAAATTACAGATAAAATCATTGCTCCAATCTGCATGTATTTTATCTAATTGCTGTGGAATTTCTAGCAGTTGTGTAAGCTTGTTGCAATATGATAAGTCCAAGGATTGAAGAGCACCAAGTTGGGCTATACTTCGAGGCAAATGCTCAAATTTATTTCCACTGAGATTCAACACTCGCAAAGAGGATAAGGATCCAATGTCTTCCAGAAGTCCTCCATCTATTAAATTGCAGTAACTGAGATTCAAAATATCCAAATTTGGCATCTCTGTGAAACATGGCAACTCTTTCAGCTTGTTGCAACGTGATAAGTTCAAGTTTTGAAGAGCAACAAGCTGGGTTATGCTTCGAGGCAAATATTTAAATTTATTTCCTCTGAGATCCAACTGTTTCAGAGAGGATAAAGATACAATATCTTCCGAAAGTCCTCCATCTATTAAGTTACAGTAACTAAGATCCAAAGTATCCAAGTTTCGCATCCCCGTGAAACCAAGCAGATGCTTAAAATTATTTCCACGGAGATTCAACACTTTCAAAGAGGGTAAGCATATAATGTCATTTGGAAATCCTCTATCTATTAAGTAACTGAGATCCAAAGTATCCAAGTTTGGCATCCCCGTGAAACCAGGCAGATGCTTAAAATTATTTCCATGGAGATTCAACACTTTCAAAGAGGGTAAGCATCCAATGTCTTCCGGAAGTCCTCTACCTATTAAATTGCAGTAACTGAGATCTAAAGTATCCAAGTTTGGCATCCCCATGAAATCTGGCAACTCCTTTAGCTTGTCACAATGTGCTAAGTCCAAGGATCGAAGAGCACCAAGTTGGGCTATGCTTCGAGGCAAATGCGCAAAATTATTTTCATAGAGATTTAACTTTTTCAAAGAGGATAAGGATCCAATGTCTTTCGGAAGTCCTCCATCTGTTAAATTGCAGCAACTCATATCCAGTTGTTCCAATGAGAGTAACCCTTCATTCACCTTAGGGAACACAAAGTGTGCTCCATATTCTGATCCTTCTTTTCCAAAAGTCAATACTTTAAGCTTGTTCTCTAATATTTTTTTCCAAAATTCAATACTTTAAGCTTGTTCCTTAATCTTTTTTTTCCAAAATTCAATACTTTAAACTTGTTCAGCTGGATGATGGAAGCCGGAGGTCGTGCGTCGCTGGCATCAAGCACCTCCAAATTTTCTAAATCCACTATCTCTTCTGGAAGAATTTTAAGTTTGAGCAGCAGACACATCTAACTTCACCAAACATTTCAACTTACAAATAAAGCTTGGAAGAGCTACAAGGACATCTATGCCACTCAAATCTAGCTTTGTAAGATAGGGTTGGAGATGAATGTTAACATGTGGATACCTGTCAGAGCGTGACATCTTAATCTCTAACTTCAGCTTCATTATTCCAAGGAACTCTGGCAGTTTCTCTAAACTAGAGCAGCACCATAGATTCAGAGATTTAAGAGATTCCACATTAACATATGGAAACCTCTTAAGGCTTTTAAAGCCAGGCAAATTTAACTCAATGAGTTTTCTAGAACATCCGAGAGAATGGTGAACCTCTTCAAGACTCGTACAAAAGCTTCGATCCAAATACTCCAAATTTGGCATCCCTGTGAAATCTGGTGTTCTCTTCAGGCTTTCAGAGCCACCTAGATATAGCCACCGTAGATACAGCAATTGTTGTTATTCAAAACACAAAAAGAATGAGGAAAAATGAGTAACATAGTAAATGACATGTTTAGATTATGACTAAACATGTGAAACTAGAAATTGTTTATTTTACTTTACATGGAAATTACATACTAAAGATAAAACTTATTTTATTTGAAAAAGACCTTACCTTATCATGGTTTATTTGGTGCATGTTTGAATACCTGTTATCATTTATTTACTCCCGAAAAATGATGAAAAAGGAGTGTGAATATCAGTTATCTTAAGTTGTAATGCCTATTTGTATCGGTTGATTTTATAAAATCAAATTTAATAGTCAATACAAAATTTAATACATACTATGTTTGGAAGAGTTTTTAATATCATACCTAAATACATAATAGAATGTCTGTCGAACAGAACAAAACCTTTGGTTCATCCCATAAATGATGCAACGAACTCCCCCCGAGCTCAATATGAACAAGTCTTGTGGGACTAAAATTTTGGGGCAATAACTTCCATGGATAGCCATGCCAGGCAAACCAACACAAGTTGTTGGGCAGGTAATTAATGGAACCATCATTTTCTTTTGAATAACTATACGGTATGTCTAATATCCTAAGCCTTTGCATATTTTTCGTAGCCTCTTCGCTAAAGCATAGGTTTACAGTATAAGAAAAGCAGATTGCTTTCACTGCCATGGTCCCTTGTAAAATGATGAGTCAACAAATCATAACTTCACTTATTAAGTTAATCCAAAAAATGATATAAGATTAATTCATTACTTATTAACACGAGATAAACAAACTAGGTAGTGGTAATTTGAAATGGCTACTTCACCAATTAAAACTATTTTAGATTCACCTACTCAAGTAAATGTCTTGTACGTGAATATAAGAACCTATTGCATTGTGTAGCCTACTTACCGTATTATCCGCCATCACTTCTTTAAAATCTTCAACATCGCATATTCTGCTAGGTTTTCCCAAATCTTTTTGCATTTTCACTATGCGTTTACCCATATCTTCAATCAAGTAATGCATTTCAACCGTATGATATTTAGAGATGAACACAAGGAATTTGTCAATTAGGATATCCAATCCATATTTAGCTTCAAAACCACAGCTTTTAAGAATTTGAATGACTTCTCTTTTTTCATATCCACGGAAGAAACATGCAATATCAAGAAATATATTTTGTTGTCGGGGCTCTAAACCATCATAACTTATTTTGATTTTTTCAAAAATTTCTGAATTAGAGTTTTTCTTTATGTGGTCTACGATTTTTCTCCACTGAGGTAGGCGTTTCTTATGCATCAAAGATCCCCACACCTTCAGGGCTAAAGGAAGGCCTTCAATGTGATCTATTACCTCCAACGACAATTTCTTAAAACACTCATTATCTAGAACTTTTTTTCCGAAAGCATGCTTATTGAACGATTGCATATCTTCATGAGGCGGTAGGGTAGGCACTTTGTATATTGCATCATACTTCTTAATCAAGTGTAGATCTCTAGTTGTGACAATAACTCTGCTGCCATTACCAAGCCAACCAACATCACCTGCTAAATACTCCAAATGATCACCATGGTCTATGTCATCAAGCACAATCAGAACCTTCATAGAACAAAGTCTGCTCGGAATCATGGACTTCCCATCATGCTTATTATTGAGATAATCATCTTATTTTCTTAAAAGTTCAGATAGAAGGGTATTTTGTAAAGAATGGAGTTCATCTTTCTTACATTTTCTTTAACATCTGCAAGAAAACAAGCAGATTTAAATTGATAAGATAGAGCATCAAAGAGGGCTTTTGCAATTGTTGTTCTACCGATTCCGCCTGTTCCCCAGATCCCTAAAACCCAAACATTATTGATTTCTATTTGAAGTCGGGATTTTAGTTTCTCTAATCAAGCATTTATTCCCACAACATCTTCCAAAAATGATAAAGAACGAGTACTCTTGCAAAATTTGGAAGATATGTGGTCCACGATTTGCTGAATTTTCTCTGATTCAATCCTACATAAATAAGATGTGAGGAAGTCAAGTATTACTGTATTAGTAAATATTTTTTGTTTTTAATGTTCATGATCATATTAAATTGGAAAAATTATTGTTCAGGGTAATAGCAACATATTGTTAATTTTTTTCCATTAAAAGTAATTATGTGTTTTCAACTCACCCTTCACAGATATCGTATCCTTTAAGATTTGCGGAAGCAGTTAGGCCAGTTCTCCATGCTTGCACCTTCTGCGTACCCTTAACATCATCCTTATACTTTGATTCGTGTTTGGCAAATGCTTCTGCAAAGCTCTCACTTTGAGATCTACATCATAGAAGATCGGTATGACTCTTTGTCCATTTTCTTTCTCCTTGCATTCCATGATCTAGTTCATTCAACACCAACTTGATATACCATAATTCTTTGAGAAAATGACAAGGGCAACTTGAGACTTTATAATAGCTTTCAAGAATTCTTTTGATTCCATCATCTAGCCTTTTATCATCTTGAAAGGTGTATATTCCCCTATTTTTCAATCCTTCATATAAGGGACATGTAAATGTTCTCTGAGTGTCAGCACCTCTAAAATATAGAAAGACATCGTACTTCGAGGATAGTATTGTGAATCACTCGCAAAAGAAGAAGATGATGCCATGGATTCAGTTAATTTGTTGAAATTTGAGAAGAAAGATAAGAGCTGTGTGAATAGATAGAATTGATAATATTTGGGACAAAGTGATGATATGAAAAGTTTCCAAATATGAAAAATTTCCAGGAAGATGGGGTCTACTCCATTTGTATTAAATTATTGCTATGGGTCTACTGTAATAAGTGGATGAAGCTGCAAAGAGAGACTATACCTCGGAAAATATCTTAGAATTATTGCGCGGTAATTCTATATTTCTATTAGATATTTTGTATTTGCAAAAGGGGCCTGACTTGATTCTTAATTTGTATCAAGAAGTTTCACATTGAGAGTGAAACACTTTCTAACTAGGATTACTCAATATTCAAGGCTCAAACCTAAACTACTTGATTAAAAATGAAAAAGTAATTATCACTCTACCTAAAAATGGAGAATTTTTATTTTTATTTTTTGGATTCACATTTGTCTAAAAAAAAATTCAGTAAAAAATCAAAAGATCCGACCATGAAATTATTAGTTAATGAGACAACATATAATTACTTCAGTAAAAAGTGTAATTAGATAATTTTTTTCACTATTTTTGATGAAGTGTAATTTTTTCATCACAATGACGAAGAAATTACACTTTTATCTGCTTGTACTTTTAGTGGTTCATTGTGCATATACATGGGAGTTTCCAAGAAATTTTCTATTTCTGTTTCCGTACATTTTATTGCTAGTTTCCAAAAAATTTCCTACTTCTACTTCCAAACATTTAACCGACTCTAGTCTTCTTTGTTGGTTATTATAAAGAAATTGCTACGATATTATCTTATACTTCCTAACAAACATAACACACAATTTTTTAGGTAAAATTTCACGAGTGTATATTTAATTTTTCACTTTTAACATAATTGAAAATTTTTTCCACTCTTCAACAAACTCTGCAACTGAATTTATTACTCGACAAATACAAACACCAACTTCCCTTTCTCTTCTCTGCCCAAAATTGATTGGAATTTATTAGTTCAACCTAATTAAAAAGCAGACGACTTGACTTTTGAAACACTACTTGAATGGAAAGATGCAATTATTGCTTTTTTTAGTGTCTAGTAATTAATTTTTGTGTTGCATATTTTAAGACTTACAGAAACTTTTTTTTTATTTTTACACTTTATTTTTTCAAATGATCTTATCAAATTAAATAAAGAGATAAGTATAAAAAACACACATAAGCTATCCCTTTTGTTTGAGTTTCATAACTAAGCTATTGGGAGTGTGAGTTTCATACATAAACTATCACTTATTAGTTTGAGAAACACACCTCAATAATGTGTGTATTACACTCTCTTTTATTGGAGAAAATATTGCCACATGACATGCCACATTGACAAAAATTACATAAAATATTAATATTAGTTAAAAATAAAAGATTAAAGTATAAATATTCTTCCAAAAAAATATTTCTTAAAAAAAATTAAATTGAAATATTTTTCTCACCTACTCCACAACCCACATCCCCGCGTACCTCCCATGTAACTCCTAGTGAAATGACGAAAATACCCTTAGAATTGACCTTGCGCATAACGTGTCTTCCCATGCTCCGTTTGCAAATTCGAGACCGAATTTGCGATTAGTGCGAAAACTCAAGTCGTAAAAATGATCTCAACTCGACAAAAACTCGAAAAAAGTGAATTATTTTTGTCCAAGTGAGCTCAAAATAGTGGGGTTTCCGCGCCCCTCTGCGACGCGGAACCACACTTAAGAATTCTTCGAAAATTTGCGAAAAGTCGAGATTTCGCGAAAATGTGCTAAAAAGCACTTCTATCGCGCACTAGTGTAAGAAGTAGGCAGTTTTTGTTTTTTTGATGGGGAGAGGCAATTTCGACTTTTTTCATACCTCATAATCCTAAATTAGACGTTTTAAGTTTAGTTTAAGTCCAAAAACGTATTTCTCTTGACATTCTTATGTTAAAAACAAGAAATCCTTCCCAGAATTTCAAGCGTAGAAATTCAAGAACAATTAGGGCGTTCAAGATAATTCTTTCAATCTTACAAGAACTCATTCCAAGGTATGTAAGGCCACCCAAAAGTAATTATTTTTGCTAATATATTAGAGATTGAAACTTTGGTGGGTTCATTCTCAAAAACTCTCTAACTTTGGCGGTATCTGCCCCGTCATTCCTACCATCTCCCTGGCGACCTCCCTGAGTGGTGACTGCCTGGGCCAAAGTTTGATGGCCTGGCGAAGCTCAGCATTAGAAATGTCTGTCTGCTCTGGTTGCTCCACAAGCACTACTAGGCCTATGAGTTCCTCAGGAATTCTGCCAGGCTGGTTTGCATTCCTCCTGGCTGGGCATCCTCTGCCCTTGACGGGTCCGTTAGCTTTGCGTGGAGGCATGATCTGAAAAACACGGTGTGAATGCACGAGTTAGAAAGGGACTTCACAGAAATATACTCTGAAGCATGAGACAAAGAATGACAAGTAATGATCACACTTCCTAATGTCCCGTAGCCTCCCTATTATAGATGTGGCGTGCTTCACACCAGTAATACGGACTTGACTAGACATGGTTCCATAGACTCCCTAGGAATCTTGAACTCTATGCTCTGATACCAAGTTTGTCACGCCTTGAGCCTACACCCTGGATATGGCCGGCACTCAGAAATCATTTCTGGTCCCAATCGAACCACTTGGCCTGGCTACTTACTCAACGGAAGACTTAATAACAGTGGAAAAACTAAAGAAACAATAAGAAAGTTTATAAATGTTAGCATAACTGAATAAAAGGCTTTTAAGTAATATCTGAACAACTGAAAACTGAAATACTAAACATGTGGCCTATTCTGAAAAGGGCTACTGAGACAGGACTCAAGTAGCCAGAAATAAAGTAAAGACAGAAAGAAAATAACATAAACCATGAGCCTCTGACTGAGAAGAGGCCTCACCACTAGTCTGAAAGCTCTCAAGTTCTACACGGAGCGGCTGCTGAGGAACTCGGTCACCTGCGTCTGCATCATAAAACGATGCAGGTCCTAAGGACGTCAGTACATGGAATATATAGTATGTAAGATGGCCAAAACATTTAAACAGTATATCATAGATGCTTCTCAAAAACATACTCATGAATCATAGTTAAGTAGCAATAATCGTCCAGGCTAGTATGCTGAAAATAGTAAGTAAAACATAATTTTCTTAGCTTGGGGATTTTCTCTAACCGACAACCATCACTATGAGCTTTGTGGTGATACAGCGTCTTGCCCACGCTGCCAGAACTGTCCCGTACTTTGCCGAGGTAAAGGACGAAGTGCTAGGGGAGTGGATCCATCCCAAATCTGGGCTATCTCAGTGGCTAAAGAGGAAGGTACTATAGTACAATTCTATCCCATGCTGGCTATATAGTTTATAAGTGTGAGTAATTTATCCTACTCTCACCCATATCGGTGCTCAATACTACTCCCAAAATGTCTTTACTTAGCTCATACTTAAAGAAATATAACTTCTTGAAATCTAATTTCTCGGGAACTTAGCCCAACTTTTCTACTAAGCTTTCTCAACTGAAAACTTTATCTTTACTGAAATTAATATCTTTCATATACTTTAAATCATGCTAGATTACTCAACTAAGATACCAAGAAAATCTTCAAGAAAATCGTTCTTTAACTTGGTTTAAACTAAGCTTTTCTTTTCTTGAGATAATACCAAGATTTTCAAGAAAACTCATCAAATATAAATCTTGATCATAAAT
>JAPFFP010041753.1:0-33305 GCA_026153255.1 Solanum medicagineum | reverse complement strand
TGGACATTCAAAACATGTCAGATGAAGATAAGTTGTACAACTTCATTTATGGAATGCAAGGCTGGGCACAGAATGAGGATCTATATGAGATTATGTGAAGGAATTATCATCATTGTTGCTGGACATTCAAAACATGTCAGATGAAGATAAGTTGTACAACTTCATTTATGGAATGCAAGGCTGGGCACAGAATGAGTTGTGTTAGCAGAAAGTGTAAGATTTGCTTAGTGCTATTGTCGCTGTAGATGCCTTGATCAATTTCTGGTCAAATAATGTTGTCACTAACACAACTCAGTTTTCTGAGACAAAGAAGAAGGAAAAGGAAAAGAAATGGAAGAAAGACAAATGAAGGCAAGATGGAAATGACAAAAGCAAAGGAAAAGTGGATGTTGCTTCGTCTAGTCAAAACAAACAAGGTGGGAAAGAAATTTGCTGGACTTGTTAGAAACTAGGACATCAGGCAAGGAACTATCCAAAGTAAGGGAAGATAAATGTACTCCTGGCTGAGGAGAGGAAGCAAACAATCGAGAAAGGGTAGGAAATTGCTGCATATGTGAACCCCCTACATTTGATCAACACTCTGTAAAGTGTTGGTGGGATGGACATTAGATGAGGGGAAGACCATAAAAGATGTTGCCTGTGTAAGTGCTGCTGAATCTATAGACTTGTTTAATGCTTATGGTACTTTGATGTATGTTGATATGAAAATTGGGGACAAAAATATAGTGGCAATGGTAAACTCTGGTGCTACTCACACATTTGTGGCCTCAAAGATTGTCCAAGAATACAGACTTAAAGTAACTGATTGTCCAAACAAATTTAAAGGCTGTCAATTCTGCTACACTAGGCAATGGCATGACAATAAATGTGCCTCTGAATATTGGGCACTGGTCAGGTGTGTACACTTTGACAGTGGTGCCACTTGATGACTTCAATGTTTTGGTAGAAATTGACTTCATGAGGAAGTTCAAGGTTGCCCCAATTTCTCATTTGGATGGTCTTATTTTTATGGGTGAGAAAGACCAGGCTTTGTGAAGGAAATAAATCCTTTTGATGGCAAAGATAAGAAGAACAAGGGAACCATTGCATTATTGTATGCTATTGGTTTCACGAAAGGCTTGAAAAGAGGTGAACCTGTGTATCTTGTTGCTTTTGTGAAAGTGAAGCCAAATGTGAAAATTGAAGTCCATGATGATATTACCAAGTTGCTGAATGATACAAGGATGTGATGCCTCCGGAATTGCCTAAAGTGTTGCCTCTAAGGAGGGAAATTGATCACACGATTGACATGATTCCTCGATCAGTGCTATCGGCACAACCTCCTTATTACATGTCTCCATTGGAGTTGCATAAACTGAGAAAGCAATTGTCTGAATTGCTTAATACTGGCATGATCCAGCTTTTCAAGGCTCTATATAGTGCTTCTGTTCTGTTTTAGAAAAAGCAAGATGGTAGTCTTTTTGACCAAAGTGACTATGAAAAACAAGTATCCAAGAATGCTGGTTCAAGAATTACTGGATAGGCTGTCTAAAGCTAGTTTCTTTTCTAAGTTAGACTTAAGGTCTGACTATTAGCATGTTTTGCATGGTCGAGGGGGATGCCCCAAAAACTACTTGTGTAACTAGATATGATAGCTATGAATTCCTTGTAATGCCATTTGAGCTAACTAATGTCCTGACTACTTTCTCCAACTTTATGAACAATGTTCTTTATGATTATCTTGTTGACTTGTAGTAGTCTACTTAGATGACATAGTCATATCTGTATAACTTTAGAAGATCATCTGCTGCATTTGAGGAAGGTGTTGCAAAGACTTAGAAAATACCAACCCTATGTTAAGAAGGAAAAATGTGAATTTGCTAGTATGAAATCAAGTTTCTAAGCCATTTGGTTAGTGAAAACTAAGTGTGCATAAACCCTAAGAAAGGGCAGGCAATAATAGAATGGCAGGCACTTACCAGGATTAAGGAACCAAGGTTATTTTTAGGAATGACAAACTATAATTGAAAATTCATTGCTGGATAATCAAAGAAGGCTGCCCCATTGATGGATTTGCTGAAGAAGGACATGAGAATAGGCTTGGTCAAATGCAAGAGACAAGGCTTTCAACTCATTGAAGAAGGCCATTGCTTCTGAACCAATATTGCACTTGCAAAACTTTGATTTACCATTTGAAGTGCATACCTATGCCTCTGATTATGCTGTTGGGGGTGTGCTACTAAAAAAAGATCATCCTATTGTATTTGAGAGAAGGAAATTTTAAATCTTACGGAGCAAAATATTCTGCACATTAAAAGGCGATGGTGGTAGTACTCCATTATCTTCAAACATGGAGGGTGTATTCTCCTAGGAACAAAGTTCGTGGTCAAGACGGACAATTTGGCTAATTTTAATTCAAAGATAAATAGAAATTGAGTTTGAAGCAGGCATGAGATATTAGTAGAATATGACTTTGTGTTGATACATAAGCCAGGGAAGAAAAACCAAGTGATTGATGCATTGTGTCACAAAGAGGTATTTGCTGCTGTTTATGCAATAAGTAGACTTGAATCTAATTTCCTTGATAAGATTAAGTTAATTGCTGCATATGACTCATTATATGTCAAATTAATGGATCAAGTTAAAGAGAAAGCAGTTAGACGTTATTGGATTGACGACTAACTGCTTTATTTCGGGGACGGGGGGAGGCACGGTACCTCAAGGTGATGGACTGTGAAGAAACTCCTCAATAAAACACATGGTACTATTTATGTTGGACATTTGAGTGTTGAAAGGATGATGGCATTGCTGTTCTGAAACTATTTCTAGTAAAAAATGGAAGATGACGTTGACGCTTATGTAAAATCATGTCAAGTGTGCCAACTGGATAAATGAAATGGAAGAAGGAAGCAAGTTTGTTACAACCTCTACCTGTTGTAAAGCGTCCATGGGCTTCTGTTTCAATGGACTTCATTAGTGGATTTCCAAAGGTGTATGGAAAAGCATCAATCATGATTGTCATTGATAAATTTTCAAAATATGATATCTTTGTTGCTGTCCCTACTTTATGTTCTTCTAAAGTAGTTGCTCAGTTGTCCTATAAGCATGTTGTGTAAAACTGCAGAGTTTCATTAGATATTGTGAGTGATCGTGATGCTAGGTTCACTAGTTAGTTTTGGACTTCTTTGTTCAACATGATGGGCACTGATTTGAATTTCTCAATGGGGACTACCCATAAACTGAGGGTCACATGGAAAGAATCAATCATCTGCTTGAAGAATATCTCAAACAGTATATGACTGCAAACCAGAGAAATTGGGTTGAATTATTGGACAATGCACAATTTCGTTATAACTTTCACAGGTCTTCTGCAATAGATAAGAGTTCGTTTGAGTTGGTGTTAGACATGCAACCTAATGCGACATTGAAAGTTGCTAGGACTGATGTACAAGGTAAATGTTCTGCTACTCACAAGCGCGTGACAAGCGAGAGATACTAGATGAGGCAAAAGACAACTTGAGGAAGGTAGCAAAACGAATGAAGAAGTATGCTGATAAAGATTGACGTGCTTTAGAGTTCCAAGTTGGAGGAAAGGTGTTGCTAAAGTTGGCTCCATAGATTTGGAAGAAAATTAGTAGCAAGACAGTTCATCGTTCATTGATTGAAAAATATGATGGATCTTTTGAAATTGTAGAAAAAGTGGGTGAAGTTGCTTATCGGTTAAATCAGTTATAAAGACTTAAGATTCACCCCACATTCTATGTCAACTATTTGAAGCTTTTTATGGAGATGCTGAAGATCCAACAAGGTCACCATCTAGACATGCTCCTCTGTTGTGTGGGCACAATTTGAAGATCAAATTTCTACTCTAGACGATCGAATTGAAAGGCAAGAGGGAATGTGATGTAATCAAGGAGAAAAGAACATCATTATGTTAGTTTGAGGCCCATATTAAAGTGTACCTTGATTCTGCTTTCTTGAATCGATCTGCCTCATTAAGGATGATGAGATCATCGGGGAGGGGGAGGGGCGGGGAAGTTTGTCAGACCCTCAGCTTGATGATTCGAGTGGCTCGGGCTTGGCTAGGGATTTACCTGATGAGCTTAGACAAGGACCCATGACTTTGGTCAAGGTTAAGTTCAAGAGAAGGAAGACCTTTGCATTGGTCTGGCCAGGACATGCAAAGGGGGATGTGGCTAAGGCATGACAAGTGTCATGACTCAAGCCTAGGACCTAGACGTGACCGGCGAATGGGGAACCCGAAGGAACCCCAAACAAGCCTCATAGCATATCATTACACATCCTTGGTCACGGAAGCAATGTAAAACAATGTAAGAAACGTAAAACAAGGGGAATGGTGGCTAAGGGAGAGAGAGATTTATACTTAAATAGCTTGAATAGCATAAGTGAGTCAAAGCTCAAGCATAATACATAACATGTCCAACAACACCTCTACTACATAGATAAGAGCGTGGGCCAAGACAAGCCACCAGGCTCATCCTCATAGTGAATACATACATAAAAGAAAGATAGTCCTAGAACATAGTATAAAAGAATAGTCATTGTCCCCGAAATGAAGGACTCACCAAAGGCTAACTTGAATAATCCATCTAGCCACAAGAAGAATCAATAGGAGCTCCGGTTCCTATATGGTAACATTATGTAGGCATAGAGTATACTTTAGTACACTTGAATGTACTACATATGTGGTATGCAATGCAACAATAGATAGGCATCATAATCAAAATGTATACAATAGACAATAGACATAGTATAGCAAAATGGCATGTATGTTCAATGCATAAGTAAAACATGCTTACATAACTCATGCTCACATAGGATATCATATGTGTTGAAGATACCAAGCTATATTTTCAAAGTACAAAACCCCTCATCAAGGTTAGTGATGATAGCACCCATCACCCTAGTGTGTGAGGTACAAACCCCTCATCAAGGTTAGCGATGATAGCACCCATCACCCTAGTGTGTGAGGTCCAAACCCCTCATCAAGGCATCACCCTAGTGTGCGAGGTACAAACCCCTGATCAAGGTTAGTGATGATAGCACCCATCACCCTAGTGTGCTAGATTACCATAGTAAACCCCTTGGTAGGTTAGTGATGATAGCACCCATCAGCCTAGTGTAACACTTTATATAGGATTCATCATATACATAAGATTATTTTATCATCATATAGTCATTCAAATCATATCTCATGCTTTTCAATTCCTCAAGAAACCATAACCAGACATTTTACCAAACACTTGGAAGGTGTGCAATGGGGGTAAAAGACCATGCAGTTAGAGATGAAATCATACAAGAAAATCTGTTGTAAAACCATCAATAAATACCTTGCAACACCCCTAAGACATTCACATCAAAACCCCTCATCAAATTCAACATTAGATCCAAGATTCATAGCTCAAAACATACTAAAAACAACCATACTTTCATGAACATAAATCATGATGCAGTAAATTTCTCAATATGCAAGACTAAATCATGCAATATTAGTAAAAAGGAGGCTTAGGCACCATGGGTGAAAGCACCCAATGGTTCAAAACCCCATACCTTGACTTTGGAGAACCCTTGAAGAAGATTGGAAATGGAGACTTGAAGCTTGAATGAGATCCTTGATGAAATTCTTAAGATTGGTCTTGAGTTTGGGACTTGAATTTAGGGTGCAATATGAGTGTAAGTGTTTGAGTGAGTATTGGGGAATGTTTAGGATATGAGGGTGAAATAAGGCTAAGTACATGTATTTTCAAGTGTGGGAACCCTTAGTCCCAAGACATAAAAGTCTTGGACCGAAACAATTAAACAGGCACCGAAAATAACAGAGGCGCGTCGCGAAAGCAAGGCGGATTTGTCTCTAGAAATAGCATTTTTCACACAAACGAGTTCTACAAGAATGGCATAAATCCTTGAACTCAGAATAAGGTGAAACCAAGTGCGTTGGAAAGAAAATTCAAAGAGCTTTAAGTTGGTAGGTCGTGAGCCACTCAATTCTTTGTGTGCTAAGAGATATGCCCCTTCAAAGTTGACCCTCCTAAATAGCATTTTTTCCAATTTTTGGATTTTGATACGGTTGCTATAAAATTTAGGTTATACCCTCTTCGCACTCAATTTGACCCTATGAAAAAGAATATGAAGTCGTATTTTCAAAAAAATGCATGAATTTTGAGATATATGGAATTCACGATTCTGGGCACTTCCGAGGCACATTTTTCGGTACTTTTTGGGGTGGTTACAACAAGGGCCGGTCAAGGTAAGGTAAGATAGAGCTACAATGTGGCATGTTCATGGCTAAACAAGTTTGAAGCTATATGCTGGACAAGGGCAATGGTGCATGAACTCAAAAAACAATGGGAAGCTGTAAAGGGAAGGACCTGTGTCATGGCACAAGCGCATGTGCAGGGCTTGGGCATGGCATAAGCATGTGGGCAGGGTGAGAATCTGGATGCTAAGGGTATTATATTGATGCTAGATTTGAAGGCTTCCTGTATGTGCCTTGTACATGCCTGGTCAGTTGATTGTTTTAGGAGTTTCTAGCTGTTTGAGACTTGTTAGCATGTTTAGATAGATTGGTAAATTCAGATTTAAATTTGGCCTATTAGTTGGGGATGTCAACTGACATTTTTGGGACTTGTTAGCATGTTCAGATAGACTGGTAAATTTAAATTTAAATTTGGCCTATAAGTTGGGGTTATCAACTAACTTGGCAGGCATATGACTAGGCTCTTGTGGCTTCTTTAAAAGCACAACCAGACAGTCTAAGGCAATATGTTGGCATGGATGAATTTTGTAAGGCTAATGTTGTGTGCTTCTTTACGGCACAAGTTAAATAACAAAGTAGGGACTTGTTCTTGTACGTGCATGTATTCTTGATTTTGTAGTTATCATTCTGTGTTGGACTAGATCAAAAGTGAGGAAAAAGCGGGCTGAGTCTAAGGGTGCTAGGCTACCTAAGTGGGTTAGATCGCAAGGATTGACCCCATATCAATACCCCTACTTGTGGTGTTATGGCTAACCCAAAAATATAATTTATTGGGAAATTTACATAGATATATTATATTAAGAAAATATTTACCATTTATAGCAATAATAAACTTTTTCTCTGAATACTTATAATATAGGTTTCGTACATATTACAGAGAATTATCTATATAAAACATATATAATATAAATTTTTTGATAGATGATATATTTATCGTACACTTTTTAATACACATTGTCCAATATCTTACCAAACAAACACAACTTTATTTTAAAACACTTATAATACCTTTATATTACATGTGTACTTCACTTTTAATACAAGTGTAGATTTATAATAATATTGCTATGTTGCTATAAATAATAATAAGTAAAACGTATCACTAGAATCAATAATTATTTTTTAAAGAGTACCGCTCAAGTAATTTATTCTTAAACCTGTATATATTGGACTTAAATAACTAATTCAATTACATTAATCCACTATATTTATTTGCACTAATATATGGTACACCTTGAAGAACTAACCAATTCCAGGAGGTTAATCTCAAGAAGGAGAAGAAGCTATGATCAGGATATAACCGAGAATGATAGCTATAAGAAGATCAAGAGAGCAGAAGAATTGTGTTGTGATTTTCTAAATAGCTCCAAATTCTTACACATGAGTATTTATAACTAATCATTGATTGATAACCACCTAACTAACTCTTAAAAACAACATTCATCAACCTTTGAAAAAAAGAAGGGGCATTAGTTAGCAAAAAGGCATTACTAACTCATACTGTCCTTTTTGACACATAAATCAATTTTATATGTGTCATTCTTGGCTATTCTCGATTGATGATACCCTGCTCTTAAATCTATTTTGGTAAATAACATAACTCCCCCTAATTCATCAAGCAAGTCTTTAAAGATAGGGATAGGGAACTTATCTTTGATAATCATATGATTCAAGCTTATATAATCCACACAAAGCCTCCATGTACCATCTTTTTTTCCTACTAATACCACCGGGAAGCATAAGGGCTAGTGGTATTTTGTAGTACCCCTTGTTTCATCATTTCCTGGAAATGTTTCTCAATGATATCTTTCTTGAAAGTAGGAAATCTGTTAGGCCTTTTACTGACTAGATTAGCAGATTCTATCAATGGTCTGCGGTCAAATGCACCTTTACGTGGAGGTAGTGTGCTAGATATTTCAAACAAACAAGAGTACTACTTAACCAGAGAATCTAAAGTCAGATTCATTGACGTTACCCAAGCAACTCCTCCTTTTTAGAGGATAAAGTGGCTGTTTTCAAGAAATATAACCTAACAAAGGTTAGGATCGAACCCACAGGGAATATGTAGACTCAATAAAATTCACTAATTTGCAATTCGAATGGTTAACCAACTTAATTCCCCAAAGGGGGCGGGGGTTTACAATAATCAATGAGAAAAAAAAGTAAACTAACTAACTATTGCAAGAGAAGTCAATGATGGAGAGCAACTAGAGTATTGTGTTCCCTATGATTCCCCAACTGAGTATCACCAGATAACCTAATTTTGTCTAGTGTATAGCATGCAGGATGGTAATTTTAGTTCACCAAGCCCTTTGGTCAAAGGTGAGATATGAATTTCACCATGTGACTTGGCGTATCTCCATAGTGTGAATTACTAACCATTACCTATTAGTCCCAGTACAACCTCCTCTTGGCCCAGTTTGGTTGATTATACCAGAATATATCAATCGAATCCTATTAATTAATCTCTTTTCCTATTCATTACTACCTTTGTCCAGTCAGTAACACTAGGCGAGTTCTAATGTTGGCCACCACTACAAAACATATAAAAGAAGAGAGTTAATTAATACATACATATACACCTTCCAAGAATTGTGAATTATCTGATTTTACTTTGTTAGTTCTTCATTGTTCCCATAACCTTAGTTGTGGATTTAGCTACTCATGCTATGTGTAGATGTAGAAATTATGAATTGAGAAGATATGATTAAGTACTTACACAATATATTTAAGAACAAGCATGAAACGCCCCAAAAACGTCCCAAAAATGTGCTTCGGAAATGCTCATAATCGTAATTTCTATATATCTCAAAATCCGTGCGTGATATCAAAAATTCGACTTTATATTCATGATCAGGGAAAAAAATTGAGTGAGAAATGGGTATAACTCTGATTTTAGAGAAATCATAGCGAAAAATAACTTTTAAAAAAATTCAATTTCCATTGGCGATCCATGCCCTGGCCGCGACGTGCCAGGGGCACAGATCAGTGTTCATTTTTTCCAAAAATTTTGTTTCAGCCCAAGGGCCTTAGAGTCATATCCCTATTACAACATATGCGTGAAAACACCTATACTTAGCCATTTTTCAACTCTATATCACTCAAGACCCTCTCAAAACCCTCTCTAATACTTCACCAAATATTTCATCCAAATTCAAGTGTCTCAAGCTTAATTCAGGATCTCAAGAACTTCATTCAAGAGCCAAGTCTCATTCAAGTTTAGATCAAGGAAAACCTAAACTCAAGGTATGTGGGTTTCAACCATTGGGTCCTTTCACTCATGGTGCCCAACCTTCCTATTTTATGAAATTTCCATGTTTTCAAGTTGTATTACTTATGGGTATTACATATTATGGATTATGATTATAAACTATGCTAGGTTTTATGAAATGTTGAATAAAAACACATGTCTATATATTTCAAGCTTATACTATGAGATGATTTATCTATTATGGTTATGCATGTTTTGAGCTATGAAACTATGATCTTTTATGAGATTTGATGGTGGATTTTAAGGTATCTTACAGAGGGTTTTACTATGTGTTGGTGGGTTGATTTACATTGAGTTTTTTCAAATTATTTCACTCTTGAATTGCGTGATGTTGAACTAGCATTACACACCTACCAATTCTTTGATTAAAATGTCTTGACAAGGATTCTCAAGTTGTTGATGGTTTATTATGTGGTTTATAAGTCAAGTGACTTTATGATGATTAAGGGATTGTATTAATGTATGGAATTCATGGAAAGTATCTATAGAGTTGCAAGTTGACCACACTTTGTCGGGGGTTGCCATGCCCATACTACCATGTTGAGGCTAGATACCTTGACCACCTTGTCGGGGGATGCCATTGAAACGACCCCAAAAAGTGCTCGAAACGTACCTCGGAAGTGCACATAATCATAATTTCCATATATCTCAAAATCCGTACGTGATATCAAAAATCTGACTTTATATTCGTGATCAGAGGGAAAAATTGAGTGGAAAATGGGTATAACCCAATTTTAGAGCAATCATATCAAAATTTCATTTTCTGAAAAATTCCTTATCCAGTGTTGATCCGCGCCCTTAGCGCGATGCGGCCAGGGCAAGGACTAGTGTTATTTTTGCTTCAGTTTTGCCTGTTCGGTCAAAGGACTTTGGGGCCTAAGTCTTCCCATGCGTGAAAATACCTATACTTAGTCATTTTTTAACCTTATATCATTCAAGACATTCCCCAAAATCCTCTCTAACACTTAGCCAAATATTTCATCCAAATTCAAGTGTCCCATACTTATATCGAATCTTAAGGATTTCATTCAAGCTTCAAGTCTCCATTATAATCTTCATCAAGAAATTCTCCAAATTTAAGGTATATGGGTTTCAACCATTGGGTCCTTTCACCCATGGTGCCCAAGCTTGCTTTTTACATAAATTGCATGTTTCTAAGTTGATTTACTTATGGGTCTTACTTACTATGAATTTGACGATGAACTATGTTGAGGGTTCTGTCATGACCACGTGACACGGCGAATGAGGAATTTGAAGGAACCCCAAACAAGCCTCTTATCTTATCATTACACATGGGTCGCGGTAGCATTTAAATGATATACAAAAGTAGAAATAGGGCAATGGGACAAAAGGAAAACTTGAATAACATCATAATCAAGAGACAAAAAGAGTCATAGCGTATATCATAGGTACATAACATGTCTAACAACACCTCTACCACATGGATAGAGCGGGGGCTAACACAAAGCAACTGGCCTCACCCTCATAGCTAAAGTAAACAATAAAGAAAAATGTCTCAATACATAATAAGAGAAACTTAG
This sequence comes from Solanum medicagineum, assembly GCA_026153255.1. Lineage (NCBI taxonomy): Eukaryota > Viridiplantae > Streptophyta > Magnoliopsida > Solanales > Solanaceae > Solanum > Solanum medicagineum. The sequence continues at coordinate 22,237 of JAPFFP010041753.1, read as the reverse complement.
ACTAAGGTCCCCGAAGTGGAGGACTAACCAACTAACTTGAGTACAACCGGTCTAGCCACGTGGAGGAGGAGGATGATCAACTTGAACACCGGTTCCTACATGGTGACATCATGTAGGCATAGAGTATGCGTTAGTACATTTGAATGTATTAAGTATGTAGGATGCAATGCAACAATAGAAAGACATCATAATCAAAGTGCATAAAGATAAACAATAGATAACATAGTAGCAATAAGGCATGCACGAATAATGCTTAAGTAAAACATGCTTACATAGAACAGAACATATGTGTAAGAAGAGACCATTAACTATTCGTGGATCGTCACACCCTACCACCCTTGGTGATTGAGGTACAAGCCCCATCAATAGTTTGGCGGATCGTTGTACCTTACCATCCGATAGGTTGATGGGTACGAACCCCCAATAACGTTGGTGGATCATCGCACCCTACCACCTTTGGTGCCGGAGTACAAACCCCGTGATAGGTGGATGGGTACAAACCCCAAACAAGGTTACCTGATGCATAACCCACGGGTAGGGCATGGTCACATTCCAACACTATATAGAAATCACGATATACATACATTCATTTCATCATAGTTTCATCATGTCATTATCATATACGCTCATCATATAGTCATTCATCTCATAAGACATGCATCAGACCTTCAATTCCTCAGGAAACCATAACCAAACATTTTATCGAATACTTAGAGGGTGTGTAGTGCTAGTGAAAAACCATGCAATTCAAGAGTGAAAGCATGCTATACAATTCATTATAAAACCTTTAATAGATACTTAGTAACACCCTCAAGCAATTTACATCAAAACCCTTCACCCAATCTTACAATAGACCTTGGTTTCATAAATCAAAACAAATCAAAATAGTCACAATTTCATGAGCTTCGACATAGTGTTCAGTGATTTTCATAATAAGATAGACCCAATTGTAAATCAACTTTAAATCATGCAAATTAGAGTAAAAGGAAGCTTGAGTGTCATGGGTGAAAGGAACCCATGAAAGAAACCCACACACCTTAGCTTTGGAGAGGAACTCTTGATGAAGATTGAAAATGGAGACTTGAAGTTTGAAGGAAATCCTTAGTTCCGGATGAGGGTTTGAGACTTAAATTTAGGAGTTAAAAATTTGGCTAAGTATTTGAGTGAGTATTGGGGAATATTTTGAATGATATAAGGGTGAAAAATCGTTAAGTATGGGTATTTTTACGTTTGGGGACACTTAGGCCCAAGACTTTAAAAGTCTTGGACCTCAAGAAAATAATTGGGCAGAAAAACATGCATGTCTACGTCATAGACAGGACGCGAAAGTCTATTTTCTTCATCTACACGCCCTTGGTACATCGCGCTAGGGCGCGAATAGCTCTCTAGAAATTGACATTTGGGAATTTTGGATTTTGATATGGTTGCTCTAAAATTGGAGTTAGACCCTTTTCCCCCTAGTTTTAACCCACTGAACAAGAATATGAAGTCGAATTTTCTATAACATGTACGGATTTTGAGATGTATGGAAATTACGATTTCTGGCACTTCCGAGGCACAGTTTTAGGCACTTTTTGAGATCGTTTCAATATCTCCCCCTTGGGAATATTTATCCCCTAATGTCAAAGAAACATATATGAGAGACACAAACATGACGCTTTCAGCTCACATAGAGATGTAACAATGCACTTAAACATCATTTCAAAAATCGCATCATAAATAAAAATCATCATGAACTTGTCAATTCATACATGAACATCTGCAATGACATGGGCCTGAACTTAAGACTTGTGATTAAATGATGGACTTAGATCAATACCTTAGTCTTGAGTGGAGTGGAAAAGGTAAGGATATTGCCTTTGCATGCCTGCTTCGGCCTCCCAGTAGTACTCTCGACTTGTTGATTCCACCAAAGGACTTTAACGGAAGGCACCTCTTTATTCCTCAATCTCTTCACTTGCCTATCCAAGATTTGAACCGGAACCTCTTCATATGTCAAGTTATCCTCAACTATACCCCCAACATTAAGAGGCACAATGGCATTCAGATGACCCACACATTTCCTAAACATTGACACATGAAACACCGGATGAACCAATTTCATCTCACTGGGCTACCTCAACTCGTAAGCTACCTTGCCAACCCTCCTCATGACCTCATAAGGGCTAATATATCTTGGGCTTAACTTGTCCTTGTTACCAAAATGGACCACACCCTTCATGGGTGAAACCTTTAGGTAAACCCAATCACCAACTTTGAATTAAAGGTCTCTTCTTCTCACATCGGCAGAAGGATTTTTGACGACTTTGGGCCGTCTTTAACCTTTCCCTAATCATTCGAACCTTCTCAAGAGACTGCATAACCATATTTGGTGCCAAAAAATCTATCTCACCAACCTCAAACCATCCAATCGGTGATCTATAATGTCTCCCATAGACAGCCTCAAAAGGAGCCATACCGATGCTAGAATGATAGCTATTATTGTAGGCAAATTCAATCAACAGAAGATGATCATTCCAACTACCTTTAAGCTCCAACACACATGCTCTAAGCATATCCTCCAGGGTTTGGATGGTCCTCTCAGCTTGGCCATCCGTTTGAGGGTTGAAGGTGGTAGAAAGCTTAACTCTAGTACCAAGACCCCTTTGGAAAGATCTCCAAAAATCTGAAGTAAATTGTGCCCCATGATCCGATATGATGGACAAAGGAACTCCATGCAACCTTACCAAGTCATGAATGTACAACCTTGCATAATCTTCAACCCCAAATGTGGTCTTAACCGGTAGAAAGTGAGTCGATTTTGTCATCCTATCAACCACAACCAAAATGGAATCAAAATCCTTTATAGTCTTGTGCAACCCAACCACGAAATGCATATTTATCTTTTCTCACTTCCAAGTAGGAACCTCAATGTCTTGGGCTAGGCCATCCGGACTTTGATGTTCGGCTCTGACTTGTTTACAAGTATGACAACAGGAAATGAATTTAGCAATGTCCCTTTTCATGCCTCTCCACCAATACACATCACTCAAATCTCTATACATTTTGGTGGAGCCGGGGTGGATAGAGTAAGAAGAGTCGTGGGCCTCATCAAGGATCCTTTCTACCAAAACATCAATACAAGGTACACACAACCTACCTTGGCACCTAAGGGCACCATCTCCCCTTGAGAAAACCTCCACCTTGCCCTCTTTCATCAAGGCCTTCAATTCTAACAAGGTGGGATCAAGATCTTGTTTTGCCTTCACCTCATCAACCAAACAAGACTTAGAACCATCAAAACAACCACACCATTATTACCATCCTGTTCCAACCTAACTCCCAATCTGGCCAACCAATGCACCTCCCTAGCCATCTCCTTCTCACTACCATCACCATGAGCTAGGCTACCCATGGACACCCTACTCAAGGAATCCGCCACCATATTTGCCTTATCCGGATGATAATGCACACTCATATCATAGTTCTTAAGAAGTTCTAACCATCTCTTTTGTCTTAAGTTGAGATCCTTTTGAGTGAACACATATTGGAGGATCTTATTATAAATGAAAACATCTACATGCACCTCATATAAGTAGTGACACCAAATTTTTAATCCAAACACCATGACGGCTAACTCTAGATCATAGGTAGGGTAGTTCTTTTCATGCACTTTGAGTTGTCTAGAAGCATAGGCTATGGCCTTACCATTTTGCATCAACACACAACCCAAACCAACCCGGGAAGCATCACAAATACACAACAAATCCCTCAAGCCCATCCGATAGTGACAATATAGGAGTGGATACAAGCTTATCTTTTAATGTTTTGAAGCTCCTCTCACATTCATCGGTCCACACGAACTTAACCTTCTTTTGCGTCAATTTTGTCATGGGTGAAGCAATAGAAGAGAACCCATTCACAAACCTCCGACAATAGCCCGCTAAACCTAAGAAACTCCTAATGTCCGATAGGGTCAATGGTCTAGGCTGATTTCTAATCACATCGGTACCATCTCTCAACACCACATGTCCTAGGAAGGAAACCTCCCTCAACAAAAATTCACAGTTTTCATATTTAGCATACAATTGCTCCTCCCTCAACCTTTGCAACATAATCCTCAAATGAGCTCTATGCTCCTCCTCACACGAGAATAGATCAAAATGTCATCCATGAAAACCACAACAAAGGAATCAAGGTAGGGTTTAAAGACCCTATTTCATTAGGTCCATAAAGATGGCCGGTGCATTAGTCGACCCAAAAGACATCATAACAAACTCATAATGCACATATCTAGTCTGGAAAGCTGTCTTGGGAATGTCACACTCCCTCACCTTCAGTTGATGATACCCGAACCAAAGATCAATCTTAGAGAAATAGCTAGCCACTTGCAATGGGTCAAACAAATCATCAATCCTTGGAAGAGAATACCTATTCCTGATGGTGACCCTATTGAGTTGCCGTAGTCAATACACATCCTGAGGAACACATCCTTCTTTTTCAGAAACAACACCGGAGCACCCCTAGGTGATTGGCTAGGTCTAATAAATCCTTCTTCAACACGTCCCTCAACTGTTCCTCTAACTCTTTTAGCTCCGCTGGGGCCATACGGTAAGGGGAAATAGATATGGGTAGAGTATCAGGGAGGAGGTCTATGCCAAAGTCTATTTCCCTTTCTGGAGGAATATCGAAGGTCATTTCGGAGGACATCACGAAACTCATTTACAACCTAAACCAACAATATGGGAAGGATTTTAGACTCCACATCTCTAACCCTCACAAGATGGTAAAAACACTCCTTAGAGATCAACTTACAGGCTTTAATGCAAGAGATGAATCTACCCTTGACCACCACATCTTAACTTTCCCACTCAAGGACGGGTTTATTTGGAAATTGGAATTTGACTCGACAGATTCCAAAATCAATAGAAGCATAGTAGCATGCAACTAATCCATCCCAAGAATGACATCAAAATCAACCATGTCTAACTCAACAAGATCACAAGGCAACACATCCTGCAAGATGCAAATAAGATAACTTCTATAAACTTTCTAGCAACAATAGATGCACCAATAGGAATAGATATTTCATATGACTCATGCAACAACTCGGGGTCAACATGGAACTTTTGGGCAACAAAGGAGGTAACAAAAGAAAGAGTGGCACCCAGATCAATCAATGCATACACATCAAAGTAAAAAATTTTCAACATACCTGTGATGACATCGGGGACTTTATCAACTCCTTGGTTCCCATGCAAAACATAAAATTGATTGTGCCACCATCTTGTTGACCGCCTCTCCCCAACGGAACCACATTAGCACCTTGTGGATGAACCTCTTTGCCTTTGTCGCGATCTCGGGGGCAATCCACCTTTTTGTGATCTACTTCTCCACAACCAAAGCATGCATTAGTATCTCTCAAGCATGGGCCCCTATGCCTCTTACCACACTTAAGACATACCTCATTAGGAACCACAACACCATCACCTTGGGGCCTTGGGATGTCATTGGCATAGCCCCTATTGGAAGCATGAGAGGACCCTTGGCCTTGGTGGATCCGGACACCCTTTTGGAACTTGCCCTCAAAACGAGAATTCTTAGCCTCATGGTCCCTTCCTCTTCCTCAACTTCTCGCTCTTCATTTTCTCGGAAAAGGTCATCAAACGTGACAAGTCCATCTCACTAATGAACATGGCAGACCGACACTCTTCATTAACCAGGTTGGATACACCCATCACAAATTTGTTCATCCTAGATCTTGAGTCAGCCACCAAATGTGGAGCATAATTCGAAAGTTGGGTAAAGTTGAGGGAATACTCCCTCACACTCATGGAACTTTATCTCAAACTCATAAACTCCATCAACTTAGCCTCCCAGAGCTCAAGAGGGAAGAACTGATTAAGGAAAGCCATTTTGAACTCCTCCCAAAACATCACATAGCCAACTCCCTTCTCTTCCTTCCATTGGTTGTACCATATTTGAGCTACCCCTTTGAGTTGGTACACCGCTAACTCCGCCTTCTCATTCGGCCCAATACCCATGATAGACAAAGTTTTTTAGACCTCGTCAATGAACTCTTGGGGGTCCTCACTCACTTTTGATCCATGGAATTCCTAGGGATTCATTCTCATGAAGTCTCTTACCCTAGAGGCCGACATAGGAGGATGAGGGGCTTCGGCCCTTGGTTGGCTTGATTAGCCACCACTTGTTCAAGCAAGGTGAGAGTATCCCTAAGCTCTCCATTGGGTGGTTTCTCCTTGGGCGTGCTGGCTCGTCTTCCCCTCATGTTAGGCATGATCTAACATAAGCAAAGAACAATTGTTAGGGGAGGGAAGCTTACTTCAACTCTATAGAATGACTTAGAACACAAAGAAGGGAAACAATTGCTAAAACGTCTCATAGCCTCTAATCAATGCGGTGTGTTGGACTCTGAGGATCTAAAAACCTAGTGCTCTAATATCAAGTTTTTCATGACCCAAGCCTAGGGCCTAGATGTGACATGGCGAATGAGAAACCTGAAGGAACCCCAAACAAGCCTCTTGTCTTATCATTACACATCATTGGTCGCGGAAGCATTTAAATGATATACGAAATTATAATTAGGGCAATGGGACTAAGGGAAATCTTGCATAACATCATAATCAAGAGACCAAAGAGTCATAGCTCATATCATAGGTACATAGCATGTCCAACAACACCTCTACTACATGGATAGAGTGGGGGCCAAGACAAAGCAACTAGGCTCACCCTCATAGCTAAAGTAAATAATAAAGGAGAATGCCTCAATATATAATAAGAGAGTTAGACTAAGGCCCCCGAAGTGAAGGACTCACCAATTAGCTTGTGTAGTACAGGACTAGCCACGTGAAGGAGGATGATCAACTTGAACACCGGTTCCTACATGGTGAAATCATGTAGGCATAGAGTATGCATTAGGATGTTTGAATGTACTAAGTATGTAGGATGTAATGCAATAATAGAAAGGCATCATAATCAAAGTGCATAGAGATATGTAATAGATAACATAGTAGCAATATGGCATGCATGATTAATGCTTAAGCAAAACATGCTTACATAGAATAGAACATATGTGTAAGAAGAAACCATTAACTATTGGTGGATCGTCACACCCTACCACCCTTGGTAATCGAGGTACAAACCCTGTCAATAGGTTGGTGGATCATCGCACCCTACCACCTTTGGTGCCGGAGTACAAACTGCCGATAGGTTGATGGGTACAAACCCCCAACAAGGTTGGTGGATCGTCACACCCTACTACCCTTGGTGCTGGAGTACAAATCCCCTGATAGGTTGATGGGTACAAACTCCCAACAAGGTTACCCTGCGCATAACCCCTGAGTAAGGCATGGTCACATTCCAACACTACATAGAGAGCACCATACACATGCATTCATTTCATCATCATTTCATTATGTCATTATCATATACCCTCATGATATACTCATTCATCTCATAAGACATGCATTGGACCTTTAATTCCTCAAGAAATCATAATCAGACATTTAAACACTTAGAGGGTGTGTAGTGCTAGTGAAAAAACATACAATTCAAGAGTGAAATCATGCTAGAAAATTCAATGTAAAACCTTCAATAAATACTTGGTAATACCCTCAAGCAATTTACATCAAAACCCTTCTCCAATTCTTACAATAGACCTTGGTTTCATAACTCAAAACATAACAAAACAGCCACAATTTCATGAGCTTCAACATAGTGTGCAGTGACTTTCATAATAAGATAGATCCAATTGTAAATCAACTTAAATCATGCAAATTAGAGTAAAAGGAAGCTTGGGTATCACGGGTGAAGGGAACCCATGAAAGAAACCCACATACCTTAGCTTTGGAGAGGAACTCTGGATGAAGATTGAAAATGGAGACTTCAATCTTGAAGGAAATCCTTAGTTCCGGATGAGGGTTTGAGACTTGAATTTAGGAGTTGAAAATTTGGCTAAGTGTTTGAGTGAGTATTGGGGAATGTTTTGAATGATATGAGGGTGAAAATTGGTTAAGTATGGGTATTTTTACGTTTGGGGACACTTAGGCCCAAGACTTCAAAATCTTGGACCGCAAGAAAATAACTGGGCAGAAAAACATGCATGTTCGCGTTGCGGACAGGATGCGAAAGTCCATTTTCTACATCTGGAAATTGACATTTGGGAATTTCAAATTATGATACAGTTGCTCTAAGATCGGGGTTAGACACTTTTCCACCTAATTTTGACCCCCTGAACAAGAATATGAAGTCAAATTTTCTATCATGCACAGATTTTGAGATAAATAGAAATTACAATTTCAGGCACTTTCGAGGCACATTTTCGGGCTCTTTTTAGGGTTGTTTCAGTTTCATAAAAGTGTGAATGTTTAAGCATAATTTGATGTATGAATCTAATATCTATTTTGAGATTTGATGAAGGGTTTCAATGTACATTGCATGAGGATATTACCAAGTATTGGTGTGTTGATTTACGTCAAGTTTTCTTACATGATTTCACTCTTGAATTGCATGGTTTTACACCAACATTGGACACACACCAAGTGTTTGATAAAATGTCCGATTTAGTATTCCTGAACTATTGATGATGCATTGCATGACCTATAACTTGAATGACTTTATGATGATGAAAGGAATGTATATCTGTGTTGATTTCATGAAAAGTATCTGTAGTGTTGCAAGTTGGCCACACCTTGTTGAGAGGGTGATGTGCCTTAATCACCATGGTGGTAGGGTGAGGCAACAATCAAGCAATTGAGGAGTTGATACCTTAATCACCATGGATGGTAGGGTGAGAAAACCATCAACCAAATTGAGGGGTTGATACCTCAATCGCCATGGATGATAGGGTGAGACGAACCCCTCAATCACCATGGATGGTAGGGTGTGACAACCATTAACCTATGGAGCTGTTGATATCTTTATCGCCTCTCTAAGGGGGTGGTAGGCCTTGGACATGATGATCTCTTACTACACATGTAATATATTCTATGTAAGCATGTTTACTTCAAACATCATCCATGCATGCCACATTGCTATATGCTCATTTATTGCCTAATTATGCATTTTAATTGTGTTGCTTATCTCTTGTTGTATTGCATCCTATATACTTAGTACATTCAAATGTACTAACGCATTCTCTATCCTAACATGATATGACCATGTTAGAATCGGAGCTCCTCATGATCATCCTCATCCTCCCCTTGGGTAGTAGTACCTTCAAAAAGCACGTTTGGTGAGTCTTCAACTCCGGGGATGATATCTCTTGTTTTTACGTTATGTAGAGACTTTCATTATCTATTTGTATGCTTTTAAATATGAGGGTGAGCCCGGAAAGATTTCTTGGCTACCGCTCGATTCTAATTGTAGAGATGTTGTGGACAAGTTATGTAATGATGCTATGAGCTTTGACTCTCTTAATGTTTTTGTTATATGAAAGACTTTCCTTAGTCCCTTTTGCCCTTATTTCTATTTTTTTATTGTTGTTTAATTGCTTCCGAAACCAAGGATGTGTAATGATATGTTAAGAGGCTTGCTTGGGGTTTCTTCAGGTTCCCTATTCGCCGAGTAACATCTAGGAACTAGGCTTAGGTCGTGACTAACTTGGTATTAGAGCACTAGATTTTTAATGGTCCTCTCCATCCAACACACTGCGTTGATTAGAGTCTTATTCACAGTTGTGATGTCCACCACAACTATGAGTAAGAGGTTGTGAGGTGTTTTAGGAAATGTTTGCCTTCTTCATGATCTATGTCATGCAATAGAAGTTAGGTAAGGTTTCCCTTCTAACAAATATTCTTTGCCAGTTTTAGATCATGCCTAATACAAGAGGAAGAAAAGCCCACACACCCAAGGAACAATCGGCTCATGGAGAGCTCCGGGATTCTCTCACCTTGCTAGCTCAAGCCATGACTAATGAAGTCAACCAAAGGGCCCAAGCCTCTGATGCTCCTACTCTGGCATCTCGGGTAAGGGACTTTATAAGGATGAACGCACCGGACTTCTATGGGTCTAAAGTGGATGAGTACCCTCAATAATTTGTTGATGAGGTGTACAAAGTGTTGTGTATTATGGGTGTGAGGTCGAAAGAGAAGATGGATGAAGGCATACCAACTCAAGGGGGTAGCTCAAATATGGTATACTCAATGGAAGGAGGAGAAGGGGAACAACAATATGATTCTTTTGGAGGCGTTTAACGCGGCTTTCCTCAACTTCTTCTTTCTTATTGAACTTAGGGAGGACAAGTGATGGAGTTCATGAATCTGAAGCAAGGATCTTTGACTGTGAGGGAGTATGCCCTCAAGTTCAACCAACTCGCTAAATATGCTTCACACTTGGTTGCTAACCCAAGGTCTAGAATGATTAAGTTTGTGAGGGGTGTATCCGATTTGGTGAATGAGACATGCCGCTATGTCGTGCCCCAAGGAGGTGGTGGTGTGATGCCTAGACCTATGTGCCCAAGATGTGGTAGAGGCCATGATGACCCAAGTTTGACAGACACTAATGCTTGCTATAGTTGTGGGAAGTGGCTCACAAGAAGGTTCATTGTCCTCAGAATCAAAACAAGGGTAAAGATTTTTTTCCACAAGGCTGGGGTGCTAATGCAATTCCTTTTGGGAGAGGAGGCCAACAAGGTCATGCCCCAAGGTACAATTGGTTCTATGCACTCCAAGGGAGACAAGGGGTTGATGAGATCCCCGATGTCGTCATCGATATGATAAAAGTCTTTGATTTTGATGTGTATGCATTGATAGATCCGGGTGCCACTCTTTCTTTTGTTACTCCTTTTGTTGCCAAAATGTTTCATGTTGAGCCCGAATTGTTGTGTGAGTCTTATGAAGTGTCTACTCTTATTGGTGCATCTATTGTTCCTAGAAAGGTCTATAGAAATTGTCCCATTTGCATTTTGTATAAAATATTGCCTTATGATCTTGTTGAGTTGGATATGGTAGATTTTGATGTCATTCTTGGGATGGATTGGTTGCATGCATAATGTGCCTCTATTGATTGCAGAACCCATAGGGTCAAATTCCAATTCCCAAATGAACCCGTCCTTGAGTGGGAGATTCATGATTTGGTAGTCAAGGGTAGGTTTATCTCTTGCATTAAAGCCCAAAAGTTGATCTCTAAGGGGGTCTCTATCATCTTGCGAGGGTTAGGGATGTTGAGTCCAAAGTCCTTCCTATAGAGTCGGTTCCGGTGGTAAATATGTTTCTTGATGTCTTTCCAAATGACCTTCCCGGTGTTCCTCCTAAAAGGGAAATAGACTTTGGTATAGACCTCCTTCCTGATAGTCAACCCATTTCTATTCCCCCTTACCGTATGGCCCTGGCGGAGTTAAAAGAGTTGAAAGAGCAATTGAGAGACTTGTTGGAGAAGTGTTTTATTAGGCCTAGCCAATCACCTTGAGGTGCATCGGTGTTGTTTTTGAAGACGAAGGATGGGTCCCATAGAATGTGCATTGACTAGCGGCAACTTAACAGGGTCACCACAAATAATAAGTATCCTCTACCAGGGATTGGTGATCTATTTGACCAACTTCAAGGGGCTAATCACTTCTCTATGATTAATCTTCGGTTCGGGTTTCATCAATTGAAGGTGAGGGAGTCTGACATTCCCAAGATGGCCTTCCGGACTAGGTATGGGCAGTATGAATTTCTGGTTATGCCTTTTGGGTTGACCAATGCACCGACGATCTTCATGGATCTTAGGAATAGGGTCTTTAAACCCTACCTTGATTTGTTTGTTATGGTTTTCATCGATGATTTTTGATCTACTCTTATAGTGAGGAGGAGCATGCGAGTAATTTTAGGTGGTGCTTCAAAGATTGAGGGAAGAAAAGTTGTATGCTAAGTACGAAAAATATGAATTTTGGTTGAAAGAGGTTGCCTTTCTAGGTCATATGGTGACGAGGATGGTATTAAGGCGGATCTTATGAAGACGGAAGTGATTAGAAATTGACCAAGACCTTTGACCCCACTAAATATTAGAAGCTTTCTTAGCGGGTTACTACAAGAGGTTTGTGAATGGGTTCTCTTCTATTGCTTCTCCCATGACTATGTTGACTCAAAAGAAGGCCAAGTTTTTCTGGACCAATGAGTGTGAGAAGAGTTTCCAAACCTTGAAGGATAAACTTGTGTACGCTCCTATCTGGTCACTATCGAAAGTGTTGGAAGTGTTTGTTGTGTATTGTGATGCCTCACAAATTGGGTTGGGTTGTGTTTTGATGCAAAACAGTAAGGTGATAGCCTATGCTTCTAGACAACTTAAGGTGCATGAAAGGAATTATCCTACTCATGATCTTGAATTGGTTGCCGTGGTATTTTCTTTGAAAATTTTGCATCATTATTTGTGTGGGGTGTATGTTGGCATGTTTATTAATCATAAGAGTCTCCAATATGTGTTCACTCAAAAGGATCTCAACTTGAGGTAACAAAGGTGGTTAGAGTTTCTTAAGGATTATGATATGAGTGTGCATCATTATCCCGGTAGTAAGGCTAATGTTGTGGGCGATGCTTTGAGTAAGGTGTCTATGGGTAGCCTAGCTCATGTTGATGATGGGGGCAAAGGGTTGGCTAGGGAGGTCCATCGGTCGGTTAGATTGGGGATTAGGTTGGAAGAGGTTGATAATGGTGGTATTGTGGTTATTGATGGTTCAAAATCTTCCTTGGTTGATGAGGTAAAAGCAAAGTAACATCTTGACCCCCTCCTTATTAGAATTGAAGGCTTGGTGAGAGATGGCAAGGTGGAGGTTTTCTCCCAAGGGGGAGATGGTGCACTGAGGTACCAATGTAGGTTGTGTGTGCCTAATGTTGATGGCTTGAGGGAGAAGATTCATGATTAGGCTCATAATTCTTCCTATTCACCCCTATTATACCAAGATGTGTAGAGATTTGAGGGATGCATTTTGGTGGGGAGGCATGAAGAAAGACATTGCCAAATTTGTATCTGGATGTCATAGTTGCCAACAAGTCAAAGCCGAGCACCAAAGGTCGGTGGCCTAAACCAAGATATAGAGGTTCCTACTTGGAAGTGGGAGGAAATAAGATGAATCTTGTACCAAGATATAGAAAGGATTTTGATTCTATTTGGGTTGTGGTTGATAGAATGACAAAGTCGGCTCATTTCCTACTGATTAAGACTATTTATGGGGTCGAAGACTATGTTAAATTGTACATTCATGTGTTGGTTAGATTGCATGCGGTGCCCTTGTCTATCATATCGGATCATGGTGCTTAATTCACTTCACACTTTTGGAGTTCCTTCCAAAGTGGTCTTGATACCAAGGTTAAGCTTAGTATGACCTTTCACCCTCAAACGGATGGCCAAGCTGAAAGAACTATAAAAACTCTTGAGGATATACTTAGAGCTTGTGTATTGGACTTTAAGGGTGGTTGGGTTGATTATCTTCCATTAATTGAGTTTGCTTATAATATAACTATCATTCTAGCATTGGTAGGGCTCCTTTTGAGGTCCTCTATGGTAGGTGCTTTAGATCACCGGTTGGGTGGTTTGGAGTGGGAGAAATGGCTTTGTTGGGTTCGGATGTGGTCATGGAGGCTATGGAGAAGGTAAGGTTGATTGGAGTTGCCTAGTGAAATGGACTTGGTTCATCCGCTCTTTCAGGTATCCGTGTTGAGGAAATGTGTGGTGACCCGAATGTTATTGTCCCATCGGATGTTGTGGGTGTTGTTGAAGAAAATTTGACTTATGATGAAGTTCCAGTGGAAATCTTGGATAGACAAGTAAAGTGATTGAGAAACAAGGATGTGGCTTCTGTTAAGGTCTTTTGGAGGAATCAACAAGTCGAGAGTGCTACATGGGAGGCCGATGCAGACATGCAAAAGTGATATCCCTATCTCTTCCATTCTATTCAAGCCAAAGGTACTAATTCTAAGTCTTCTTTGTGATTTCATGTCTCATGTATTAGCCCTTTATGTCATTGCATGCATTCATGTTTAAGTTGACAAGTTCATGGCAATTTTAATACTTCTGTTGAGATTTTTGAAAATGGTGTTTAAGTGCATTATTGCAATCTTGTTAGGGATGATTTCTTCATAATTACTCTTCGTATGTATGCTTCTTTGACATATGGGGAAGAATATTCCCAAGGGGGAGATATTGAAACGACCCAAAAAGGTGCCCGAAAACGTACCTCGAAAGTGCCCATAATGGTAATTTCCATATATCTCAAATTCCGTGCGTGATATCAAATATCTGACTTCATATTCGTGATCAGGGGGAAAAATTGAGTGGGAAGTGGGTTTAACCCCAACCCCACTTTTAGAGCAACTATATCAAAATTTCATTTTCCCAAAAATTCCTTATCAATATTGAGAGGGCACTGACGCGGCTAGGACATGGACTAGTGTTATTTTTGTTTCAATTTTGCCTGTTCGGTCCAAGGACTTTTGGTCTTGGTCTAAGTCTTTCCATGCGTAAAAATATCTATGCTTACTCATTGTTCAACCCCATATCATTCAAGACATTTCCCAAAACCCTCTCTAACACTTAGCCAAATATTTCATCCAAATTCAAGTGTCCCAAATTCATTCCGGATCTTAAGGATTTCAGTCAAGCTTCTAGTCTCCATTCCAATCTTCATCAAGAAATTCTCTGAAGTTAAGGTATGTGAGTTTCAACCATTGGGTCCTTTCATCCACGGTGCCCAAGCTTCCTTTTTACATAAATTACGTGTTTCAAAGTTGATTTACTTATGGGCCTTACTATGAATTTGACTATGAACAATGTTGGGGTTTCATAAAAGTATGACTGTTTAAGCATGTTTTGAGCTATGAATCTAGTATCTATTTTGATATTTGATGAAGGGTTTCAATGTACATTGCATGAGGGTATTACCAAGTATTAGTGAGTTGATTCACTTCAAGTTTTCGTGCATTATTTCACTCTTGAATTGCATGGTTTTACACTAGCATTGCACACCCACCAAGTGTTTGATAAAATGTCTGGTTTATGTTTCTTGAGCTATTGATGATCCATTGCATGACCTACAACTTGAATGACTTTATGATGAAGAAAGGAAGCTCTATATGTGTTGATTTCATGAAAAGTATCTATAGTGTTACAAGTTGACCACACCTTGTTGAGGGGGTGCTGTGCCTTAATCACCATGGATGGTAAGGTGAAGCAGCCATCAATCAATTGAGGAGTTGATACCTCAATCACCATGGATGGTAGGGTGAGAAAACCATCAACCAAATTAAGGATTTGATACCTCAATCACCATGGATGGTAGGGTGAGACAATCATCAACCAAATTGAGGGGTTGATACCTCAATCACCATGGATGGTAGGGTGAGACAACCATCAACTAATTGAGGGGTTGATACCTCAATCAGCATGGATGGTAGGGTGTGATAACCATCAACCCATTAGGGGGTTGATATCTCAATCATCTCTCTAAGGGGGTGGTAGGCCTTGGACATGATGGTCTCTTACTAAACATGTAATATATTCTATGTAAGCATGTTTACTTCAAGCATCATTCATGCATACCATATTGCTATATGCTCATTTCTTGCCGAATTATGCATTTTAATTGTGTTGCCTATCTCTTGTTGTATTGCATCCTACATACATAGTACATTCAAATGTACTAACGCATACTCTATGCCTATATGATATTACCATGTAGAAAGTGGAGTTCTTCATGATCATTCTCATCGACCCCGTGGCTAATACAACCTTCACAAAGCAAGTTTGGTGAGTCCTCAACTCCGGGGATGATATCTCTTTTTTTTACGTTATGTAAAGAGTTTCATTATCTATTTGTATGCTTTTGACTGTGAGGGTGAGCCTAGAAATTTGTCTTGGCCCCGCTAAATTCTAAGTGTAAAGGTGTTGTTGGACAAATTATCTAAAGATGATATGAGCTTTGACTCTCTTGATGTTTTTATGATATGAAAGACTTCTGTTAGTCTCTTTGTCCTTATTTCTATTCTTTTATTGTTGTTTAATTGCTTCTTGTGACTAAGGATGTGTAATGAGATATGTTAAGAAGTTTGCTTGGGGTTCCTTTGGGTTCTCCATTCGTCTTGTCATGTATAGGCCCAAGGATTGGGTCGTGACAACCATGCCCATACTACCATGTTAAGGGGTCGATACCTTGACCACCTTTTTGGGGGGTGCCATGCCTATACTACCATGTTAAGGGGTAGATACCTTGACCATCTTGTCGGGAGGTACCATGCCCGTACTACCATGTTGAGGGCTAGATACCTCGACAACCTCACCGAGGGGGTGACATGCCACAGATTCCAAGTAATAGTTGGTTTGTCTAAGATTATGGTCTCTTCTAACACATGTAATCTATATTTGCAAGTTATATGATTTACAAGCATGCCTCAAGCATTGATCATGCATACCATATTGATATTATACCTATCTATTGCTTATGACTATGCATTTTGACTATGTTGGCTTATATCTTATTGCATTGCATCCTACATAGTACATTCACTAATGCATACTCTATGCCTACATGATGTTACCCTGTAGGAACCGAAGCACCTCTCGATCATCCTCCACGTGGCTATTTTTGGCATTTCGGACACAAGTTTGGTGAGTCCTCAAGTTTGGGGTCATCACCTTTGTTACTCTTACTCTTTGATGTCTGTTATGTTGAACATTTGATACTATGTGGGTGAACCAGGAAAGCGTCTTGGCCCCCGCTCCAATCTATGTTTAGAGGTGTTGTTGGAGCAATTGATGTACTTCTGCTTCAGCTTTGACTCTTCCATACTGTATAAATATCAAAATTCTCTTAGTCCCTTTTTCCCTTATTTATATCTTTTGTTGTTATTTTGCTTCCGTGACCAAGGATGTGCGATTGATATGCTAAGAGGCTTATTTGGGCTTCCTTTGGGTTCCTCATTCGACATGTCACATCTAGGCCCTAGGCTTGGGTCGTTACATACTTGGTATCAGAGCACTAAGGTTGTAAATGGTCCTTGAAATCCAACACACCGCATCGATTAAAGTCTTTTTTATGGTTGTGAAGTGCACCATAACTATGAGTAAGAGGCTAAGAGGCATTTTAGGAAATATTTCCCTTCTTCATGATCTATGTCGTTCAATAGAAATTAAGGTAAGTAATTTTCCTCTAACGAATGTTCTTTGCTATTTTATGTCATGCCTATTCCAAGAGCAAGACTAAGGAGAGCCCATTCACCGAGGAGCAATCCGCCCCTTCCGCTCCTCAAGCTCCTCAAGATGGGGGAGTGGCCCTTGATGAATTCTGAGATGGTATCACCATATTGTCTCATGCTATGACTAACCAAATCAACTAAGGGGCCCAAGCCCCTTATGGTCCCACACCAGCCTCAAGGGTGAGTGATTTTTACTAGGATGAATCCACCGGAGTTCTATGGGTCCAAAGTGGATAAGGATCACCACGAATTCATTGATGAGATGTATAAGGTGTTGTCCATTATAAGGGTTAACTCGGAGGAGAAGGCAGAGTTGGTAGGCTACCAACTTAAATTTGTGGCTTAATGGAAGATGGAGAAGGGGAATGGTGATGCTATCCCTTGGGAAGAGTTCAAGCTGTCATTTCTCACCCAGTTCTTTCCTATTGAGCTAAGGGAGGCGAAGATGATGGAATTCATTAATCTAAAGCAAGGGTCCATGAGTGTGAGGGAGTATTCCCTCAAGTTCAACCAACTCTCCAAGTATGCCCCACAATTGTTTGCGAAGCCGAGGTCAAGGAGGAACAAATTTATGTTGGGTGTATCCGACTTGGTTAATGAAGAGTGCTATACCTCCATGCTAATAGGTGATATGGATTTGTCTCGCTCATGATATATGCCAAACAATTGGAGGGTGAAAAACTTAGAAAAAGAAGAAGTGGTGAGTCTAAGAAGGCTCATTTTGAAGGTGTAACATCCCAAATTTTACATGTACTAATACTATGTAAATGAATCATGTTATGGTTTGGTCAAATTAGCGTCAATTCTTGAAAGTGCTTGAATCTCGTGTTAATAGGCGATATGTGAGTTTAAATGCTTAAGAGGGTCGAGGATATATATGTGTTGGTGTTAAATTGAGAATATATTAGCCCTAAACTAAGTAAAAGAATTGAGGTTATTGTATGACTTAATAATCTAGTAGGTGAGTCACCTACTTTCTTAGCTTAAAATTGATAGCTAATCGGGGACGAGGCCCGCCGTCGAATTTTTCCAAGTTCGATTATGAATAAAGTCTGTATTAAGGGTGTTACCTTAGCCTAAGTTTAAGCAGCATAGATGGACTATATGTTCAGTCCAAGCATGATGATAAAAGGGGCTCCAAGACATCACAATGTCTTTGCTAAATTAGGCCCAAACATAAGAAAGAAAAAAGCTGGAAAATGGGCAGCCTTGGTCCATCAAATGTGTCACCCATTTAAGGCCAATTATGAGGTACAAGCTGCTGCATAACAAGTGTATTAATAGTTGTACATGTGTTGTCAAAATGTCAAGAGAAAGTTTTCAAATAAGTCCTTAAAAACGGCATAAGAGCAGTCCTCTAGTCATTGCCAATTCAAACAAGTTTTCAGTTTTTCAAAGAAGTGTGCAGTTTTTTTTCAAAAGACACTTACCTACTCTTTATTCCACTTTACCAAGCTGACCAACTTCTGTATCACAAGTGTATTGATAGATGGAAATATATGGTCAAAATTGAAAAAGAAACCTGCCCAAGAAAGTCTCTAAAAATGGATCAAATGCAGCCCCTAAAGGCATTACATTTGAACAATATCTTAGCTTTCCAAAACACTCTTGTCTTCTATCTATTTTACTTTACCAAGACGAAAATACAATCTCTAAGGCTCTTAAAGGAAGATCTGAACCTTTAAGGTAAATGTAAGCAATTATATTTGTGTATTTGGTATGGTTTCTTCATGAAAAACAAGAAGTATATGCTATTATGTTATGCTGGAAATTCTGGACAACATGTGTCCTAAGTATTGTTGTGAACGTTTCTTGTTGTTCAAGGAGGATTTTCTTTGATTGGTTGGCTGAATTATGAAGTAAGAATTATGTTCTAACAATATATATAAGTTTTTAGTCATTTAATTAAGCTGCTTCACCACTTTTACAGTCCACAAAGGTGAGTTGTTGTACAACATCGTAATTTCACTCTTAAAAGAAACTTGTGAGCTGAAACTGTAATATGTTGTCCCACAACTTTCACCTATTTTTGGACTATTTTTGGACTAATTTAAAACTTTTTTTACGTGTAAAAAAATGTTGGATACAATTTTGGTAAAGTTAAAACAAGTTTGGGATTGTTGACGTCGAAGTGTGGTGAAAGGATGTAACGTTATGACGCTTGTTTGTGTGTTGTGAAGAATTGTTATGTGTTGTCCTTTATGGGATATTTTAGGACTGTTAAGGGTCTAAACTAAGATGTACATGACACGTACATAAGAATGGTTACTAGAAAATATGATTATAAGGGAAAATAGTGAAGAAATGTCTTAGCCTCGCTAAATAAATGATTGATGTCCGTATGTTAGTTTTTATGGTATTTCCTAGAAGTGTTGTGTTGCTACTAATACTAGTCTTATTGCTTAAATATACTATAGCTAAATATTTGAGGGAAACCACAGCCACTCCAAGGTAGTAACGAGCTCATACAACGAGGTATGTAAGGTCACTTAATTCCGTATCATTTGGCATGAAACATAGATCCCTCGGTAAGTAAAGGCCTTTAGCTACTCCAATATGACAACCAGCCATGTCTCCACTCTTTCACATGTTCATATGTTCTTATATATAGTTATCTCCAAATCTACATACATATATGAATACTAAGTACATGAGTTCTTGTTGCTAAACAAAGTTCATGAGTTGCTTCAATTCATACGCATTTCATTGTCTACGTAACATACTCTCTTCATTTCAATAGTTTATTGTATGATTATTTACATGTCACATACTGCATATACAACCTTATAGCTCCAATATTATGACCATCAAAAGAGTAATCTCAAAGGTAAGTGAAAGATATAGTATATAGTTTGATGTGTGGTAGCCCGAGGGGTGGAAGCATCACCTAGATAGGGACGATCCTATCACGAGTGGTAGCCCGAGGGGTTAAGGAAGAACCTAGCCAGGGACGATCCCGATATAGTTTAACACTGATCAGTTGGTCATTTACAATACATGATGTGCATAGATTATACAGTAAAGGTAGAGCAATATAAAGAACATAAAGTATACGATCCCAAAGTATATCTAAAGGTGGTCTCTTATTCCACATCAGTGCATAGTTTCATTTGAAGTTGTTACCTCATATGTAGTATTTCATGCCTTACATACTCAATACATTATCTTGTACTGACGTCCCTTACGGGGGAACTGCATTTCATGCTGCAGGTGCAGGTGCTAGTAGATCTCCCAGTAGAGTACAGGACATTCAGCTGCTGTTACCAAGCTCCAGGTTGGTTCGGAGCTTTGTGTGTGTTTAGAGCTCATATGATTGCATTATATAGTTAATTCAGACGGGGCCTATCCTGATCATTTGTGAATATTTTCTCTGGACTAGAGGCTTTATAGACTATGTAAATTAAAGTGTGGTCATGTCTCGTACTTTAGACATCATCACCCCAACAGCCTAGCTATTCACATCTCCTTTTAGCTTGTTATTACCGTTTATCTTCTTAGAAGCATGCCAAACATAGAAATTCCTTATAATATGTATACAAAGCGCATAGATATAGGTTGGTTCTCCTGAGCCTTATCAGCAACGGGTGCCAGTCCACTCTAACGGGACTTTGGGGTGTGATAGAAGTGGTATCAGAGTGGGTCATCTTAGGGAGTCTACAAAGCCGTGTCAATGTAAAGTCTTGCTTATCAATGTGTTGTGCACGACATCTATAAGCAGGAGGCTACGTGGCATTTAGGAGTTGTTACTTTTCTTTCATTTTTTAGATCGTGCCATAGGACTAGGTGAATTATGTCTAACTCGTAAATTATTTTGTACAAGCGAGCAAGTATGCCAGAAACCAGGAAGAACAAAGGTAAAGGAAAAATAATAGAAGTGGGGGTTGGTTCGCCTAGTCATATTAGACAACGAAATGAGGCTCAAGATGAGTCCCTGTCACGGACATCTTTAACCCCTTCACCTCCTGATGAACCCAGAAATAGTGAAATTTCCCCCTAGAACCACCTATCGATGCTACAGTGTAGGATTTGAGAAATGCGGTTGAACTACTGACTCGTATAGTTTCTGGCCAAAGATAGGAAGGTCCAGTTATGGGTGCAGCTGGTACAAATAGGGCAGCTGGTGTGAGGATACTGGACTTCCTTAATTTGGACCCTCCAGCATTCATTAGGTCTGATCCTAATGAAGATCCCTAAGACTTCATTGATTAGATTCAACGCACTTTTGATGTGATGCATGTTAGTGGTACAAAAGCCGTTGAGTTAGCAGCATATCGGTTGAAGGGTGTGGCTATATTGTGCTATGAAGCACGTGGAAGCAGTCCAATGATATAGATGCACCCCAACTACCTGGAAGGAGTTTAAAGAGGCCTTTCTTGATCATTACTTGTCATTGGAGATCCGAGAGGCCCGTGCAGATTAGTTCCTGAATCTCCACCAGGGGAATATGAGCGTGAGGGAGTATAGCCTCCAATTTAATTCCCTATCCAGGTATGCTCCTAGTGTAGTTGCTACTATGGCAGATAGAGTTCATCAGTATATGAATAGATTGGATATATATCTGGTCAGAGACTGTACTATTGCTTCATTGAATAAAGACATGGACATAACAAGGATGCAAGCTTTTGCACAGAAATTGGAGGACTAGAGGCAGAGAAGGAGGACACAAGAGTTAGAAAGAGCTCAATATAAGAGGACCAGATCTTCAAGGCAGTTTACACCATCCCAAGGTGAGTTTAGGCGTCAGTTTTCCAATAGACCGCCTAGGCCATCATTTTCCTATTCTGCAGCCAGCGCTCCACCACAACTTCAAGGGTCTAAGAGTAACCAGTTTGGTCAACGGGGTGAGGGCCAAGGTACACGGACAACAGGAGGATCGTAGGCCAGCCAATGACTCCTAAGCAGTCTGTAAACAATGTGAAAGAAGTCATCCGGGTATATGTCATGCTGGAACAGATGTTTGTTATTGGTGCGGTGCGCCAGGGCACATGATGAGAGATTGCCCGAGGAGGCATATGGGTGATATAGTACAATCTACTGGGTCAGCTGTTGCATCATCATCGACAGTTCCTCCA
>JAPFFP010041752.1:0-14848 GCA_026153255.1 Solanum medicagineum | reverse complement strand
CGATACCCGTAAGACAAGCCCAATCGCATCCTCGTCAACCTTTTCAAACCTCGGAGTTCTTCTAGCGTACCTACTGCTCCGCTGCATCATCATCATCAATGGGTCTCTTTTCGGAAGCACGCGATGGAGGATCCTCTGAATCAAATAGATCAAATAATGGCTCATTTGCAGGTGC
This sequence comes from Solanum medicagineum, assembly GCA_026153255.1. NCBI lineage: Eukaryota > Viridiplantae > Streptophyta > Magnoliopsida > Solanales > Solanaceae > Solanum > Solanum medicagineum. Next base: position 14,673 of record JAPFFP010041752.1, on the reverse strand, counting down.
ATGCTCAGGAACTGTAATTGAAGCCACTAATGATGTAGTCAAATCAGCCTTCAACTTTGTCAACTCCTCATGAAAAGATGATAGGTTTGCGAAATGGGAATCGGCTAGTCACATCTATACTTTCTCCTTGAAGGCATGGATGCGGGCATCAACCATAGTAATACGCTTCTCAACTGTGGATGTGGTGAATGCCTTGCATCGAGACTTCGACTCCTCTATAGTCTGCCAGACCCACGGCTTAATCTACTGCATAAGCCAAGACAATTGAGCCTTGGTCCGTGATAGTCTCTGTACCATAACATGAAAAGCAATAGTAGTCATAATAGGCATGTCCGCCGAAGGAATCTGTGACGGCTCTGGTGTAGGTGCAGCTGTAGTGGGACCTCTCTCAATGTCGACTGTCGTAGGCTACTATGGTCCCTCATCAGTAATAGCAGCTGGAGTAGTAATGGCAAAAGTTATCGAACCCTCAACCTGTCGCTCTAGCATAAATATCTTGGGCATAGGAGGATGTTGTGCCCGTTGAAGCGCCGTGGGGTTCTCATCAGCTTTGATCAGGCTAGGATCAATAGTGTGGAGCTCTTCTACCATCTGATCAAGATGAATCAATATCTGAACACCAGACTCTATACAGGGTCTATAGATTAGCACCGGGAATGGCATGCACGTGGTCCTCTTAAGCATCGACTTATGTACCTGCTCTGCTATTAGTCATGCCCAATCGATGTCGTAGCCAACGAAGATGCTAGCTAATAGAATCATTCGCTCTGATGTAATCACATTATCTGTCAAGGTCAGTCGAATGCAAGATCGAATGAGAGGAGCCTTTACAATAGGATCTGAATGTGTCGTGACCCATGTAGGCTCTAGACCACGCTCGACGATGTGGCTGGCAACCCATCTCAGTACCTCTGTCTGTTGTACTATATTTTTGACAATCATATCTGTCCTGAGCTAGTTCAATCTCCAGTCAAACTTATCTGTAGAACGTGGTCCTCGATATGTGGTACCAAACTGTACGCGGCGGATTGTCTCCTCAGATATATTGACCCGCCGGCCTCTCACCAACACCTCTTGCAATCTAGGCTGCTCGAGAGGTTTCTTCCCCTTGGGAAGATCTTGAAGAATGGTTGCTACAGAGGCTGCATAAAATTCCTGCACCATGAATGGGGAATACAGGCCAAGCTTATCAGTCAATCACCTGAGCCCATGTCATCTCATGCCATCCTCTAGTCCAAGGATATGGCTCAGTCTTGTTTCAATCAGCCGAGACTCCTTATAAAATGACTGTACTGGCTTCCCTACCCTTTTATCTCTAACCCCTCATCATATATATCCTTTATCCCCTATATACCCCATCGATGAGCCAAAGGATCTGTAGGAGAAATAGATGGGGCGATCAAGGACCGGGCATCTCCTCTCTCCTGGGGTGCTTCCTCTGAATCAGACTCCATTGTGAAGGAGTAATTGTGGCTACTCCGCTCAGACCCATCACCATTTCCCTCCTCGTCGGACTGGGAGGTACTAAATTTTTGAACCTGAGTCAGAGCAGCTGGCGCAACAACTGTCCTTGTCTGAGGCACTTGTGCTTCTGGATAAATATGAAAATTGTGGATCTCATTAGACCCACCAGAGTGTCGTTGTCCGAATTATCATCAACAAGTTTCATATTGAAAGTCTTTATTGTTGCACGTCTATTCTTAGGGGCCATACCACCTGACAATGACGAGAAACAACCCATGACAGCCCCAAACACTCAACAAAACAAAAGAAAAAACAAAAGAAAAAGATAGAGGAATCAGTTGCAGATGGTAGGTATGAGAGCCAGGTAAGACTCGTAGTTGGGACTATGAGTCGTGCTACGGCCTCATAATCAAAAGGTGCATGAAAACTTTAAACACTGAAACTAGGTATGAGACATAGTTACGACTCGCAGCCTTGACTACGGGTCATAGATAGGTCTCGTGCAAGGTTTTAGAATACAAAATTCACATAGGAACAAGTCAATGAGACCCAACTATGGTTCATAGAGGGTTCTACAACTCGTAGGTGGGTCTCGTATGGTGAATACTCAGGACATCTAGGCCACTGTTACCTCTTATGAGAGGTAACTACGACTCGTAGACCCTTCTACGAGTCCTAGAAGCCTCCCGAGCAGAACATAACAGGTACCTGAAGTACCTTACTCACCACACGGACCTCAAGAGCAATTCAAACATGATTAAAACAACATCGAAGCAATTTCATTCATTCTTATAATGAGCACAAGTTAGCCCGAACCCCCAACATCATATCACAAAAAAAATCTACCCTATCAACAAGAATATACCAATCAACACACAATCAAATCTATTTCCCCTCAACTCGTTCATATATGAACTCATGCAACCATCACTAAATCACACAACACATACACACTGATTTAGGGAATTAGTTCACAAGTGCACCAAGAATTTATCAACTGAAAATTCCAACAACATTACTCCAACCAACACATTATCATGCCATTATGGCATTGCAAATCAACAACTATCACAAACTAATACTACTCAATTAATTAACAACAACCATCATAACATGATCATCCCATTATACCAACACAAACAAATCCTACAACTAGGGCTAACACAATTAGTTTCAATTAAAACGACCCTATTTCCTTCTTAGTGCCATCACATACAACAAATGATATGCCTTGGTAGCAATTAATACCAAACACTCATTCAAGCAATTCAAAGAAAAGTCAATTTTTGAGAGTTAAAATAATCCAAGAGACATACCATAAGAAGTGATGAACTAAGATAAGAAAAATGAGAAGAAGGGAATCCTAAAAATCCTAATGGCCAAAAAGCTTGCCGAGAATGGGGTTGGATAACCAGAAATATAGTCGGAGAAATGGGGGAGAAAGGATTAAGGGTGATTATACCGTGCTTAGGTTTATAATGATGTTCACGCTTCAATAAGAAAGTGGTCGTTGTCAGCAATTAACCTAACTGAAGGTTAGGATCGAATCCACAGGGAATACAGGGCTCAATTACAAGAATTCACTATCAATCATTTCGAGTATCTATGACTAAAATCTCTAAATGGGGGGGAGGGGGATTTGTGATAAAAAAATAAAAGTAAAAATAAACACTATGCTATTATGGGGAGGAACACTCAAATTTAGGGACAGCTTGGGAATTGTGTTCCCTTGGGAATTGTGCTCCCATGGTTCGTTGACTCGATTTACCTAAACAACATGACTATAATTGGGGATCCGTATGCAGGACAGTAACTTAGATTCATCCAGCTGTCTTGTGAAGGTGAAGGTCGAATTTCACTATGGCACGAGATCGACAACCATGGCATTTCAACCAACCGTTACCCATTGTCCCAGTCAACCTCCCCTTGGTCAGGTTTGGTTAATTAGACGAGAATACATCAATCGAGTACTGTCATTTACTTCCCTTTTCCTATTCATCACTACCTTGGTTAGGATCATGATAGTAGGCGAGGTTTGGTGTTGGCCACCACTAAAAACAACAATCAAAATGAAGGTAAATAAACAATACATGCAAACCCCATAATAGAAATGCAATTCATCTAGGTTATCTCAAGTCAACTACCCATGGTTCCCACAACCCCAAGTTGTGGGTGCTTAGATACTCATAGCTAAGGCAAAACCAACAAGAATTCAAATGCAAAACATAGTTGAGAATTTTACCCAAACCAATGAAGATAGATGACACCACAAGTTGCAAACCACAATCTTGATAGATGGAGAATGAATACAATTTAAGATTTGCACTCCCAAAAAGTGGGTTTTCCAATAGATAATGAGAATCTATACTAAAATCCTAAAATAGTATAGAGAGAATATTCAATGTCTCAAGTCTAGAATCTCCTCCAAAATAAACCCAAACATAAAGCATTTATAGTATATACAAAGTTAACCCTAAAAAATTACACAGAAAACACAGCTAGCAGCAGGTATGTCTCACAAGTACGACTCGTAGGGTAACCTATGAGTCATCATTGGGATCTCGTATCAAGAACTTTGCATTTTGGACTTGATTGTTACGACCAACTGGTGCTTGGGCTACGATTCGTATGCTCCTCTCGTAGTCTAGGCCTTCAAGTTTTGGTCCAAAATTTTGGCTCTCAATTTCTTGCTACGAGTCCACCTATACAAGTCGTAGAGAGTCCTACGACTCGTAGAATGGCCTCGTAGGGCTGACCTCCACTTAGCATGCTCTCTATTTCTTGCTACACAATCATCCTGTGACTCATAGCTTGGGCTACGGCTCATAGGAAGGCCCATATGTCCTACACTTCAGCAAAATCTGTAAGTTTCTTCAAAAATCATGCGAACCTAACTTTCTACAATACCAACACAAAAACACATAAGGATCGTAAAAAGTCGCATTAAAAATTCACAAAATCCCTTGTTTTAAGCATCAAATATTTTGTATTTTGACAGTACATCAACCCTCTCAACTTAGAATTGTTGCTTGTCCTCAAGTGAAGACTCAATCTAAGCAGACAATGAGAAACACATAGCAGTTATCCCAATAGCATATACATCAGTTACTGTAATTTTGGTACCCAACTTTCATTTTCAAAATCAGATTGCAAAGCTACTAAGCAAAACAAAAAAACAAGGATGTATGTGGCAACCTAACTATGAAAAGCTAAGGAGCAGCAACCATCCAAAATCACTGGGTTAGTCATATGGTAATCAAGTAGTGCAAATGCCCTCACAGAAAAGAATTTCCTCTTACTCACTCAAAAAGCATTTAGAATTCAGGAACTGAGTAAGCATTCTCACTCTCACAAATGAAATTCATGCGAAATGACTAATAGCATAGGCTTGCCTCTATACTCAACTTCTGAATTGGTGACAAAATGGATTTGGATCACCTTAGGACTTAATGGCTTATAGCATAGGCTCATGGGTCTTTGTATGGCATTTTAGGCATGTAGTGACTCGAAGCTATCCTTGAACCATGTTTACTCACACTTTTATCTTCATAACCAACCATTTTCACTAAATCCACCCTTATTCTCCTACTTCAAGCTTTCCTCGGATGCTTTGTTTCTCTTTTTCAGCTGTGCCTTATTTTTTAACTCACTTTTGCAATTCTCTTCAATCCAAGATACTTTTCTTTTATTTTTCCTCACCCGGCTCATGGTTTTTCATTTGTTTCTTTATTTCCCAACTAACCACCTCATTTTCATTACTTTACCACAACAAAGGCCACCCTCAACTTATGCTTTTAGCCTAAGGTGAAATACACAATATCTATCCCCTAAACCAGGGCCACCATTTGTAGCCATCCTCAACTTAGGCTTTCAACCTCAATCAAGGTTCACATGTACAAGGACAGACCAGGGCCAATATCAAGGTATTTCATAAAACAAGGCTAAGCTAGCTAGGTGTCAAGAATGAATGAGTTCATGAGAGGCTCAAACATTTGGAACAAGGGGTTCACTAACTCATTTGGTAGGTCATACAGGCAAAAGTGCGCTCACTAGAAGAATAAAGGCCTAAGATCCCTTCCAAATCAACCACATCACCCAACCAATCTTAGAGTAATAAGGCAAGTTCTGAGTCTATACATGATACATGAATGTGGCAAAATAAGCTACAACACACATGGCATTGCCCACACAATCAAGTATAGACTCACAGGTCATGCTTCAAGCCTCAACTTACCTTTTCATTATCAGAACAAACATCACTAGATAATCAATATGCATGATTGCATCAATAACCAACAATCTCAAAGAAATTATTTTTGAGGGTACTGAATTTTCATCAAAATTTTAAAAGCATTTAAAGACTATGTATATGCCAAAAGATAATACTATTATGTATCTACAAATTATTTATACTACCTAGATATGCCGATTCAATAGAAATGTAAACATCCATAAGGAAAAAGAAACACGACAAGAAAACCTTGGGATCAAAAATAGGGGAAGTTATGGACTCGAGGCTGCTCAGACTTCACCTTAATCCATAACTTCCCACACCCCACCAAAATAGAATACTTTGTCCTCTAAGTAAAGAGATATACTAAAACCAAATAGCTAAGACACACACACACACACACACACAAACACACATACACACACACACACACACACATATATATGTATACATTAAAAACCAACATTTCGAAACTAAAAATCCAAAACAAAAGTAAAAACAGCATCCAACATAAAATATGTAAAAATATCCAAAACCAACATAAAGAAACCATTGGCTAACAAAACAAACAAAGTATCCATGAGTAGAAAGGAAGGGTTAGGGTCAAAAATCAAACGTCATGGTGCTCAAGCACTGGCATCTGTCTGGTCGCCAGGATCCTGGACAACGGCCTCCTCCTCAGTAGTCTGGGCTACAGCTACAAGTGAGCTACCCTCTCCATGTGTTATTTTCGGCACCCGGTCTCTCTGTATGGCCGCCATAAGTAGCGACTCCCGCACCACCTTATCTGGTATTGGCTCCTCCTCCAGTGCTGCTGGGTCGTCAGGTCTAGGCCTCTTTTGGCTTAACTCTCGGTCATCTGTCTTGAGAGGCCTCTTCCCATGGGCATGCGGGCGATCAGCAAACCAGTCAAACACCTCATCACCCGCTGGTGCCACCTTCGGGACTACAACAGGAGCTGCTAACATCTGCAATAAGTCAGCCTTAAACTTGGCCAACTCCTCTATCACTGTGCTTATGTCAGCAAGCTGAGTACCCTTAAGCCTCCTCTGGACTCTCTCCTCAAATGCATATACTCGAGCAACCACCGCTCTAACCCTCTAATCTACCAAATCGCGGGCAAATGCCTTTGCCCTCTCCTCTGAGTCCTGTACGGTCTGACAGACCCATGGTCTGACCAAGGCTTCTAGAGTCTGTAGCCTGAACTTTGTTGTAGATACCCTGCGTACCAGTGCCTAAAAAAGCAATAGTAGAGATAAGATAATCAACCTGCATAGAAGATGATGCTGGAGCGGGAGTACTGGAGGACGGCGCCGACTCAATCTCAACAGTTGGGGAAGGCTCTACAGTAGCTGGAGTAGTACCGGGTGGTGGATGGAATCGGACCCGGAGTTTGATGCTCAACCAAGAATTGATTTGGGATGGCCGGAGAAGCTGCTCGTGATAGGGCCACCGAGTTCTCATCAACCTTGATCAGGCTGGGATCCATGGTGCATGTGGCCTCTAGATGTGGGTCCATATGGAGAGAAATATGTACCCTGACTGCATTGCATAATCTATGTATCAGGATGGGAAAAGGCAATGCAGTCTGGGTATGGATTGTTAACTCGTGAATCTTCTCCACCATAACACGAGCCCAGTCAATCTTATATCCATCCATAATGCTAGCTAATAGCACAACTCTCTCTAATGTGATCACATTATCTGTAAATGTGGATCTGATATGCCAACAGATAATGGGCCAACAAAAATTTGCCCGGAAGGAAAGGTGGGACTTCACAATAGGATCAGTGTGATTAGTAACACACGCGGGCTCAGCACCAGGCTCACAAATCTAACCTGCTAGGAGTTCTGTTTTCAATCCAACATCCTTCTCATTCACCGTCTTTCTCATCTTCGCAATTCGGTTATCACATTAAGCAGTAGAGCAGGGTATACTGTAGTTCGGCCCACACTAGACCCTTCTGATAGTATCTTCTGAAATGTCAACAATCTCACCCCAAACTAAAACCTCACACACCCGTGGCTATTCAATTGCCTTCTTATTTCTGGGAAGGTCCCTGCGGATAGTAGCATCGTAGGAAGCATAGAACTCCCAGACTAAATATGGGTCGTACTTTCCCAACTTTTGTGAAAGCCACCCTAACCCGTGGCGATTAATCTCTGCCTCCAAGTTCAGCACACCACGCAGCCTTGAGTCCTTGAGCCTTGATTCCTCATGAAATTGCTACACCGGCTTCGCTTGGCCTTTCAGTTCTATCCCATGATCATAAATCTCCTTCATGCCTGCTACAAACTATCTCATATTTTAGGGATCTGTGGACGTGACAATATAAGTAGGGTCAGTCGGCTATTGAGGAGCAGTCTCTCAGGCTGGGCCTGTGATATTTCAATAGAGTCTGTCTCAGAAAGTGAGAGAACATCCTCCGACCCTTCTTCATTACCCTCCTCTTCAGACTGGGAGGGACTAGTGACTACCATAGGTGTTAGAGAGGCGCGGGATCACATCTGAGGCACATTTGCCATGAGGTCTAACCGGACTCTATGGACTTCCATAGATCCTTTAGATTGCTCATTCCCCGATGGGTCATCCCTCAATCATAGGCCCAAAGTTTAGCAACTTCTTTTCTAGCCTTGGGAGCCATATAACAACTTGAAGAGTGAAGAACTAGAAAAATGCAAAGAGAAATCAAAAAAAGGGCCGTAAAACCCTAATGAGTTGGTGCCGAAAAATCTCGCTGGAAAGATGATATGGATAGCTATGATAGTGATCAAAATAGTGAATGGGGGAAAGGGGTTTGTGAATTTTCGTTTGGTTAGGGAAAAGGAAATGAAATTAAGCAAATGAATTTTGACCCTTTTTTATATCGAATCGGGTTACCTTTTAAAATTCTGCAAATCGGGTCTACAAAACTTCGACTATGAGTCGCAGTGTGTCCTATGACTAGTAGTTCTCGGTCTCGTAGCAGAACCAACACTTAGAAAAATTTCAGAATCCATACCTGAGCACTACGAACCCCATTAACGACTCGTAGGTGACCCTACGAGTCGTAAGGTTGGTTCGTAATATGTGTGCCAACTTCAATCAAATATTTTTTCCCTTTACGAAGAATGACTACGAGCCGTAGAGTGTGCTACGACTCGTAGGCCTGCTCGTAGAGGCTGCTCCAAGTGCAATTTTGCTCACAGCTCAGCTCTTAATTTCCTCCGGCAAACCAAACCTTAAAATACAGCAAACTTCCAAAACATCACAGCTGCACCAATGTCTTTAAAATTTTAAAACAAACAACATATCACTACCTAAAAACTTCAATAACCAAACATACTTAAAACGAACCAAAAATTATCAAAGATACTTGGGTTGCCTCCCAAGAAGCGCCTTATTTAACGTCGTGGCTCGACCTTATCATCATGAGTACTTTGAATTCCTCATAGGTTGACGGAGTCTCCCTTTTACTCCTCTGGCCTCTTCTCTTATCTCTTTGCATATGCTCTAATCGTGTTGCAAGTTGTTCAACCCTATCATCAAGTCTCTGTATTGCCATTGCTTGTTGGTCCACCCTATAATTGACTTTGATGACATCAAACTTCATCTCCTATATAACCTCTTCTTGTTCATTAGCATTGGTAAGCACTTGCTCAAGCATACACTCAATCCTTGAGAGTTTATCAGTGATACATTGCTAGTGTGGTAACCTGAGCTAATTAGCCCTACTCCCTTTTCTTGTAACACTTGAAGTCCCCTCTGATGTACTAGTGGATGGCATTAGCTATTTTTGCAGTGGCTAATACACTTGGGTGATTGCAGACAGTTTATCCATGTATTTGGCTATTTCATTGATATGGCTGCCTCAAAAATGCCCAACACTTCACTCCAAATAAGGCATTATCATATCCCTACTGTTTAGAGGTTAGGCTCGGTAGAAACTAGCGGCCAATTCATCATCAGTCAAACAATGGTTTTGCTCTGTCCCCAAGCACTTCTTATACCTTTCCCAAGCTACCACCAAAGATTCTGCTAGCACCCATTTAAAGTTGCAGATGTTATCTTGTAGCTCTTGCTTGTTGGGCCCCTTGTGGAAGTTCATGAGAAAGACTCTTTGCACCTCCCCCCAGCTAGAACAAACATCTGGTGGGAGAACTGACCACAATTCTGCCACTTCACTCCTGAGAATCATGGGAAAGGTTTGGAGAGCCATGGCCTCCCAAGCAGGTTGTCTTGTCCAAAGCACCCCCCCTCAACTTTTGAGTAAGATGTTGTAGATGAGTTTGGGGGTCTTCAGATTCTTGCCCATAGAACAAGGCCCATCTCTGCAAGGTTTCCATCAAATCACTTGCGATGTAGAGCTTTTGTTCCGTCATGGCGCCAATCAACTTATGAATAAATTAAACAACAAAAACAAAAACAAAAATAAAAGTAAAATGCAAGAGAGTCTAGAAATTAACACTTGAACTTACTAAAAGTGAAATCAAGTCAAAACCTAGTCATACTCCCCGGCAACAGCGCCATAATTTTTGATGATATTCATGTTCCAATAAGAAAGTGGTCGCTATCAGCAATTAACCTAACTGAACGTTAGGGCCGAATCCATAGAGAATACAGGGCTCAATTACAAGAATTCACTATCAATCATTTCGAGTATTTATGACTAGAATCTTTAAATGGGGAGAGGGGGGTTTGTGATAAAAAAACCAAAAGTAAAAATGAACACTATGCTATTATGCGGAGGAACACTCAAATTTAGGGACAATTTGGGAATTGTGTTCCCCATGGTTCGTTGACTTAATTTCCCTAGACAACATGACTATAATTGGGAATCCATATGCAGGACGGTAAATTAGGTTCTTCCAGCACTCTTGTGAAGGTAAAGGTCAAACTTCACTATAGCGCGTGGTCAGTAGCCACGGCGTGCCAACTAATCGTTACCCAATGTCCCAGTCAACCTCCTCTTGGTTAGGTTTGGTTGATTAGATGAGAACACATCAATCGAATCCTGTTTTTTACTTTCCTTTTCCTATTCGTCACTACCTTGGTCAGGATCATAATACTAGGCAGGTTTGGTGTTGGCCACCACCAAACAACAATCAAAATGAAGAGAAATAAACAATACATGCGAAACCATAATCATAGAAATGCAATTAATCTAGGTTATCTCAAGTCAACTACCCATGGTTCCCACAACCCCAAGTTGTGGGTGCTTAGATACTCATGGCTAAGGCAAAACCAATAAGAATTCAAATACAAAACATAGTTGAGAATTTTACCCAAAGCAATGAAGATAGATAATACCACAAGTTGCAAACCACAACCTTGATAGATGGAGAATGAATACAATTTAAGATTTGCACTCCCCAAAAGTGGGTTTTCCAATAAAAAATGAGAATCTACACTAAAATCCTAAAATACTTTAAAGAGAATATTCAATGTCTCAAGTCTAGAATCTCCTCCAAAATAAACCGAAACATAAAGTATTTATAGTATATACAAAGTTAACCCTAAAATAATACATAAAAAAGACAGCTGGCAGCAGGTACGCCTCACAGATATGACTCGTAGGGTAACCTAGGAGTCATCATCGGGGTCTCGTATCAGATAGTTTGCATTTTGGACTTGATTGTTACGACCCACTGGTACGAGTTGTTTTTTGGGCTATGACTCGTATGCTCCTCTCGTAGTCTAGGCCTTCATTTTTTGGTTCAAAATTTTGGCTTTCTGTTTCTTGCTACGAGTCCACCTATATGAGTCGTAATGAGACCTACAACTCATAGAGTAGCCTCGTAGGGCTAACCTCCACTTAGCAGATTTCTGATTTTTGCTCTATGTTTCTTGCTACGAGATCACCCTATGACATGTAGCTTGGGCTACGACTCGTAGGAATGCTCATATGTCCTACACTTCAGCAAAATCTATAATTTTCTCCCAAAACCGTGCTAACCTAACTTTTCTGCAATACCAACACAAAAACACATAAAACCATAAAAAGTTGCATTAAGAACTCACAAAATTTCTTATTTTAGGCATCAAATTTGCTGAATTTTGACAGTACATCAGGTTACAAAATGGGGTCAAAGTGATTTTGACCCGTATTTAACCCTTACTGGGTTAATTTAAAAATTAACTGAGTCGGGTCTATGAAACCCCGACTATAGGTCGTAGCTCGGACTATGGCCCGTAGGTCTTGATCTCGTAGGCCACTCAACACTTAGAAAAATTTTGAAACCATATCTGGGCATTACGGACCCCATTCAGGACTCGTAGCATGGACTACGAGTGGTAAAGTTGGTTCGAGTGTGAGTTCCAACTTCAAGTGATCAATGTTATTCTCTACGAGGCAGACTACAAGCTGTAGTATACATTACAGCTCGTAAGCCTGGTCGTAGAAACTGCTTCAAATGCAGTTCTTTGCACTTTTCCCACTTTGTTCAAAACCTGCACAATTTTCTCAAGATACACCATTATACCAACATACAACCAATTCAATGTCTGAAATAAAAAATCAATGCACAATCAAAATGCTTCCTAAGAATCCACAAATTACCAATAAAATAAAAAATACATAAAAACATTAAAACCTCTTGGGTTGAATCCCAAGTAGCGTTTGATTTAATGTTGCGACACGACTTAGTCATCTTGAGTGAACAAAATTCCTCAACAACCCATACTTCACTTTTGATTTCATCGGGGTGCTTTTTAGACTAGCGAATGTCAAAAACCAATTTTGCATCATTTATTCTATAGGTTCTTAAATTCAGTCTGCTGATTCGGGATGTGCCCAATCAGAATCTGTAGAAGTTGAACAAACTCAAGAATTTGTCAAAAAGGTGAATGGAGAATTTAATATGAGCATGATGGGGGAACTAAAGAGGATCTTCAAGTATCTTAAGGGAACTTCGAAATTGGAATTTTGTTACTCTAAAGGTAGTAATTTCAACCTTGAAGGGTATACTGTTGCTGATTATGTTGGTTATTTAGTGGACATAAAAAGTACTTCATGTGTGGATCACTTTCTTGGAACATGTTTGATTTCCTGGTTCACTAAGAAACATAATTCTGTAGCCTTGTTATCTGCTAAGGCTGTGTATGTAGCAGTTGGATCATGTTGTGCTTAGTTACTTTAGATTAAGCAACAATTGCTGGATTATGGTATGGATGTTGGTTGTGCTCTTATTCTGTGTTATAACACCAGTGCTACTAATATTGCAAAGAATCTTGTTTAGCATAAAAGAACCAAACATATTGACATAAATCACCATTTTCTCCGTGATAATATAGAATAAAGTGTTGTTTCAATAATGTTTTGTCCAACGGAGAATCAAATTGCTGACATCTTTACTAAAGCACTAAGTAGAGAACACTTTGAAAAAATCATCTTAGACTTGGGGATGATTAAGATTGCATAAACTCCCCTTAATGATTGCTAGAAGATCTAGTTTTTATACTAACATCTAAATTGAGTTCTCATTTTAATTCTCGCATGTGGTGTATCCCAAAATCTATAAAAATGGACTAAGTCTACATGATGTGCATTACAGGGACTAAGTCCCTCATAGAGGCTGAGGGAAAGTTGAAAATAAATTAGGTAATAATTGTTTTGTGCCTAACATAGTGATTGATAAATGAATCAGGTACCCTAACTTGTTCCTTCTCTTCCCTAAGTAATGATCATTTTTTCCACCTAAAATCCACATTTCCTTTCATACTTCATTCACTTTCAAAAGCGCTCCCTCATCCGAGGTCGTGTCATTACGGGGTTTGTTTGGTCTGATATGGAATTTTTCTAAGTTGGAGTTTTATGACCAGTTTGACTTATTTTTCTTGGGTGATACTCAGAGAAAATTTCCTAAACCTTGAGATGTATGAGTTTGAGGGAAGGGAGTTCATGTGTGATTCTGTATTTATCACTACTGTTTGAGGAAAATCCATTCTTCTTGGTGCTCAGGATATTGGGAGAATTTTGGGGGTTCCTAATGAGGGTTGGGACCATTATGTTCACTATGAATAGCCTCCCCTATATAACTTGGCCTCCACTCTAGAAACTTCAAGAAAGTTCTCAGGTCGTCCTACCTTGGCTCAGCACAGGCATGTCTTCCGCAGAGAAATGTCCTCTCTTCATAGGTTGTATTTTGATGTGGTGCGCAAGGTCTATATTTCTCGAAAGGAAAGAAGGATAAAAATGGCAATTTCCTCCCATATGGCTAGAGGTTGTCTCAACTCTTTAAGGCATATTTTGTTATTGTTCAAGTTTGGACCATGCAAACGACTAAGGATGTGCTTGGTCAAGTGAACCATGTTGCTCCACCTGTTTCTATGCAGCATGCTGGCACCCGTCTTCATAAACTTCAACTTGGTTTAGAACTCAAGACTGCAGTATTAGCCACTGCACATCACTAGTTTGCACTAAAGCAAAGTGGCGTGCTTTCCCAGATCTCTAACCTAGAGGACATCTTGCACAAGGAACGTGCTGCCCATGTGAGATTGTTCACAACCTTTCCTTGTTGATTCCCGCTAACACCCCTTCTACTTGACCTGTTCCTTTGTTATGTTTTTGGGTACCTGCTCATATTATCAATAACTATGTTAAAGATACTTGACTTTTATTTTTTGGCTATTTTTCTTATCTAGACTGCCTTTGTATGCTGATCTCAACATAATTTTGCTATCTTAATGCATACAAATGATTCTTGTTCTACTCTATTTTCTTGGTGGTAGCCCTTGTGGCCTTGAATTGTGCGTACTTATTTCTTGGTATGTCTGCTACAAGAATTAGTTTTTGATGATGCCAAAAGGGTGAAATCATATCTAAGTTGTGCAATATTTATTACCCTTGTTTAACCTGTTTCATTCTTTAGGTTCCTTCTTAGTAGCTACTGGTAGGATGGATGGATGCTCAAACTTAGGAAGTTTGTCATCATCAAAAAGGGGGAATATGTTGAGTTCAATAGAGTTTTGATGATGGACAAAGGACAATGAAACATGT
>JAPFFP010041751.1:0-14849 GCA_026153255.1 Solanum medicagineum | reverse complement strand
ATCATGAAGAAGTGAAGCATTTCCTAAAATGCCTCATAGCCTCCCATTCATAGTTGTGGCGCACTTCACAACCATGAGAAATCTTATGTATATAAACAACATCAAATTATTATACAAAAATATGATATCTTCAGAAAAAACCTCATAGGGTATACAACAGACAACTACAGTGTCTTCATAGTTTATGATCTATATCTATCTCAATTATGGTGATTTGTATAAGTATATAACCTTGTGTATCAAATTAATAAAAGTTTCTTCAAAAGGAGTGAATGTATGTATAAAAATAAAAATTCATATAATGGTCAAATTAACTTAAATTATCTTGATATGTTATGATGTATATGAATCTCAATTCAAAGTAATAAAAGTTTCTTCAAAAGGAGTGAATGCATGTATAAAATAAAAATTCATATAATAGTCAAACTGCTACTTGCACAAAAAATTTATATACAGTACAAAAAAAAGACAGACAATAAACAACTAAAAGTATCTTCATAGGTTATGATGTATATCAATCTCAATTAACATGATTTGTATAAGTATATTAAATTGTGTATAAAATTAATAAAAGTTTCTTCATAATGAGTGAATGCATGTATAAGAATAAATCACTCACAATAGTCAAATTGCTACTTGCACAAAAAAATCTATATACACTATAAAAATAGATAGACAACTAAAAAATCTTCATATGATGTACATCAGTCTTAGATATTATGATGTGTATAAGATATTAACTTATGTATCAAATTAATAAAGTTCTTCAAATTAAGTGAATGCATGTATAGGAATAAATTACACATAGTATTCAAATGCTACTTGCACAAAAGAATTATATACATTATAAAAGAAACAAATACCATTCTTGTAAAAAGGAATTTTTATATGGACATGTATATTGTAACTGAAAATGTATGTTTGTATTTAGGTGACTTCTATGAATCTATGTTTGTATATATAATATATGAAATGTATAAATTATAGATAAATAGTGAACATTATATTCCACAAAAAAAAGATGTATATTTATACATTGTACTAAATTTGTTTTATTATTCAAAAAAAAAAAGAAAAAAAAATCTTATTTTCTTCTTCAATATTATTTTTTTCTGATTTTTTAGAATCAACAACTTCCTTGTCTTCAGAATCACCATTACTGTCGGATATTTCATCGGCCTTTCTCTTCTTCATCGAAGTCATTCGGAGTGGAATAGGGTCATTTCGGATTTTGGATCTTCTTCCTTCGACATCCCTAGATTTTGCCAGAGACCTTGCAATATCCCCAAATTCTTGAGTTATACCTAGCGAAAACAAAGGGGATCTTCCATTACTTTGTCATGCAAAGTATGTACCTCTAGTTATTCTCTTGAACGGAGAATCTTATACCATGATGGGTGGTTTTGGAACTGTAAAACAAGAATTTGTATAAAAGAGGAATAAATAAAAATTTTGCGCAAAAAAATAAAAAATACCGCCACAAAAAATTTGTGAAAAATTGAAAGATGAAATTGGGAGGGAATTTGAAAAAAAAAAATAAAAACTTACCTGTTGAAGATAATAATTCTTGAGAGATTGAAGGGAGTGATTGTAGGAGGTGAGATCGGATATTCATGGAAAGAAAATCGGATATTTGGAGAGATAAAGAACAATGAGAATTTGAAAGGACTTATATAAAAATGATGGGACCCATAAAATCTTATAGCAAGATAAATACAAAAGGGTAGCTATAAGAAGTAATAATAAAAAACTATAGTGGTGTTTTGATATTTAATACTAAATGTTTGCTCAATTGTGTAATTTGTCCTAATAAAATATCACTCATGCTTTATTTTCCTTTACAAATTAGTTTTTTATATAGACTATGATATACCTGTCATGACCCAAGCTTGGCCCCAGGTATGACATGACAAATGAGATCCCTGAGGGAACCTTAAACTAGCCTTCTTAGCATATCCTAAGAATTTAAGTATAATGAGTGGTATACATAAGTGGAAGTTAAGACATAAAACACAAGCTGCAGTATAAAAGAGTGAGAGGTGCATAAGCCGTTAGAGTTATATATAAGGTTCAAAAAGCCTATGTAATAGATGAGTAAGGGCTAAGACATGTCTCAGCTCTCCCTAAAAAAATTAAAGACAATCTCAAACATCACATAAAAGCTAGATGATAGTAGGTTTTATCTCCGAAGCACGATGACTCACCCAATCAATCTTTGAAAGATGAACCAGATCTAGCCACGAGGCTGGGAAGGAAAAAAGTCACTTGTCCCTATATTATGTAATAATTTAGGCATGAAGTATGCATTACTATGTTTGAATGTACTAATTATGCAGGCATGCTACAATGATTACGTAAGATTCATAACTAAGTAATGTATGAGCAATAGGATATGTAGGAAAAAGTAAAGTAAGGAATCATATACCATATGACGTGAGTCTAAGGATGCATGATAGCATAATATATTAGCATATGTGGGGATGTCACTACTAACCGATAATAAACCATGTGAGCTATAATATGGAACCCTAGTATTATCTTTACATCATAAAAAATGGAGTATGCTTGCTCAGGTAGAACTCTACATGTCATAAGCCATGTGGATCTACATACAACTCATATTGGAAAATCCTAAATCCTACGGTGGCACGTAGTTATAGGACAATTGGATTTACTACTAACCAATCATGCCACAACTTTCTGCGGAACTACAATCCCAAAGTTCTCTCAATTAACATCCCATGCAATACATAATATAGACATATAACCATATTTTCTATAAATCATCATAACTCATATTTGTACATCATCATCATAAGCTTGATCAGAATCTCATAGTTCATAAAAAGATGATAGGAATAACTTATTTCATACCAAGTGTAAAGTAGAATGTGCATTCCCATCATTAGTAAGCTAATCATAATGAGTGTAAAGTGGGAGGTGCACTCCCATCATCAGTTCACCTCATCAACATTAGTGTAAAATGGGATGTACACTCCCATCATCAATAGACCATTATAGAAACATGCATAATCATGATCATATGATAAATTCAAGAGAGTCACATGGGCTCATGTTAAATAAGCTTAAAATCATGAAAGTAAAGTGGACACATGCATAATCTAGGTATTTGAAATCATTTGGATCATAATTGAAAAAATTCATACATAATTTAAATTTATATCACAATGGACTTGATATAATTCATATAAATAATGTAATTCGTGTAAGTTGAGAGCAATCCATGCATATTCAAGTGTATAAATGCAATCTACATTATAATAATAACATTAGAAATCAAAATCATGAAAATCCCCTTATTTGATCATACTTGAAATTAGTGAATAATGAAGAAAATAGGTTGTACTTCATGGATGAAAAAGTATTGATGGATGAAAATTCACATACCTCTATGAGAATTGAAGGTATTAGTATGAATTGATCAGAGCTTACTTGGAGTTCTTCAATTGGAATAGATAGGAACCTTGAGAGGGAATTGGATGAGTAAATTTTCAGTCTAAATGTTTGAAGTGTAATCAGAAGACCTTAAATAGGTTAGGGTAGCAATATAAGGGTAATTTAGTCTAAATCTATCCAAAAAGGAGTTTGGAAATTATGAAAAAGACCTAATTTTTCTTGCAAAATTAACATCTAAAACTGGACCAAATTTCTGCACGAAGGCCCACCATGACCTGTGATGGGTTGCCTTGGGGATATTTTGGAAGTGGCCTAGGAGGGTGCAATCCACGAGATCCACCATGAGTCGTGGTGGGTTCTGTTGTGAACAACCTTACCAAGGCAGTCCCTAATCCTCCCCCACATCACCAAGTAGTGTCACTACAAGGCCCTTTATCAGCTGTGGTGAGTACCACGAGCCGAGAAACGTCACTTGGTGGGACACCTTTATAAATTTTTTATTCCCAGAACTCATTTTGACTTTCAAAATTTTGAGCCTTACGACATTCCCCTCTTAGGATTATTCTCCTTGAGTAAGATGAAAGCTAGCTTGAACAGAGAAAAATGAGTATCAACAGTCCAACATGAATGCAAAAAATGCTATTTGAATATCAAAATCGTAAAAATTTCAAAACTTTGCAATGGACATCATTTAAAACTAGTTTCATGAGCATGCATGCATGTTATGAAATGAAAATGCCGAAATAAAAAGCTTTGGATCATTTGAGCATGTGTGATCTATTATCTTAGGCTTGAGTAGAGTGGAAAAGATACGAGTATGGTCATATCTGTATGACAATAAAATTTGCATTGAGAAAATATTGATAATCAACAAATAAAAAATATTGTAACAATTGTAGAATTTTATTTTAAGGAGTTAGTTCAACAATCTCTATGAACTCTCTGATTCGCCTTTTCAAATATAAATTCAAGGGCTCTTTAGCTTGATCTTGAATCTTATGAAAGTTAGTGGATTTGAACTTGACTTGTACTTGAATTCAAGGGCTTTTTTTCTTGATCTTGAATTAGGTGGCCTTGATCTTGATTTATGGATTTGATGTAGACTTCAACTTGAATTTGATAGACTTGTTCTTGAACTTATACTTGAAATCAAGGACTTTTAGACTTGTTCTTGAATCTGGCGGTCTTGATCTTGATGCTTTCTTGAACTTGAATGCTTAAATTCTTGAACTTGTTGCTTGTAGAGAAATTTGCATGTTTGATTTACGAGTTCTCTCTAGCTTCTTATTAGAATTCTTGTATGTGAATTATGAATTATGAGGACCCCTATATATAATTGTAGAATAGGGGAGTAATGATGGAATCATACTTTCTTCCGACCAATCAAATTTTAAAGTGACATGGCACAGGAAAAGTGATAGGAATAGGTTCCCTTTCAAGTGACATGAAGATATTTGATTGGTCGAATCACATCACTTATACATGTGGTATAATTTTTATTGGTCTTTGATTGAGATAGGAATGCTGTGTCATTTTGACACATGGCATGGTCCTATTAACTTCTTGGTTTGACTTGGAATGCCATATCATCCTACAAAATAAGGTAATTTTTTGGTAATTCTTATCATGCAAATGAATGGATATGTATTCCCGCCTTTAGAAAGACAATTTGAAGTGATCCTTACGGTGAAAAGGAATGGATACGCATTCTCACCTTAAGAAAGATATGATGAAGCTAAAATTTTAATTTGAAGACTTCAACTTGCAAACTTTGAAGATTTTCTTGAAGTCCGCACACTTAGTGGCTTTGAAGAACCATAGTGGATGTTAAACTTCAGTTTGAAGACTTAGAAGATTTGATATAGACCTAGTTAATTTGAGGCTTCAACCTGCATACTTGAAGAATTTGCATATTTAGAGAATTTAAAGACTTTATTATACGTACTTAAAAGATTTGAAGACTTCAATTTGTATACTTGGAGGATTTGAAGACTTCAATACGCATTTTGAGACTTCAACTCACGTACTTGGCGGTTTTGAAGACCTCAACTTGTATACCTGGAGGTTTTTAAGACTTCAAATAGCGTACTCAGAGGGTTTGAAGACTTCGACTCACATACTTGGAAGTTTTAAAGACTTCAACATGCAAACTTAAAGGATGTGAAGGCTTTAGCTCCTGTATTTGGAGGGTTTAAAGACTTCAACTCACATACTTGGAGGTTTTGAAGACTTTAGCCTAAAGACTTAGAGGATTTGAAGGCTTCAACCTTGGAGGATTTGAAGACTTCAAGTACACTGTTGAGAAAGATCCTATTTCAGAGGGGGTTTCCCCCATCGAGTCACCACTATTTGGTATAATTCAGAAGTTCATTGAAAGGTAGATATAGCTTTAACTCTCATTTAACAGACCAAGTGGGGACATATGATTTTTTGACATTCATGCAACTGAACTTAGAACATAATTCTGAGAGCCTTCATAATTCTGAAAGAGTGAGTGTTTTTTTGTGTTAGGGTACCATACACGATTTATACTCTTGCGGGCCAAGAGTAACATGCAATTTATGCTCGTATGTTAAAGTGTGCCATCGTGCTTCAAGGTAGTACCTCTTGAGGAATTTTGCATTTATAGGATCAATCCTTATGCCATCTACATTAACAAGCTTGTAAGCTCCATTTGAATATGCTTCTTGTACTATATATGGTCCATCCCACTTTGAGGTGAATTTGCCCTTTGACTTATGTGAAGTGATAATAGGTCTTCTTACTGCAAGGAATTGATCTCTGACTTTAAAGCGCCTCAAATGACCTTTTTATTAAAAACATGAGATAAACAAGCTTGATAGTATTCAAGGTTTTGTTGAGCTTTAAGATTTTTTCATCAAGTTCTTCTAACTCAGAGAGATGAAATTGAGCATTTTCTTCTTTGGTAAGTCCTTCTTGAATAACAACTCTCAAGGAAGGTATTTTTCGCTCAAGTGGCAGAACTATTTTAACTCCAAAAGTAAGTGAATATGCAGTTGCTTGAGTTGGTGTGCGATATTTTGTCCTATATGCCCTACAAGGCTTCTTCCATTCTTTCATGCAATTTCGTTTGGTCTTGGAGACTACTTTCTTCAGGAGGTAACATAAAGTCTTATTGAATGCTTTAGCTAGACCATTGGCGGCAACATGATATATAGAAGATTTAAAATACTTGAAGCTGTAGAGGTCACAAATCTTATTCATCAATTTGTTATCAAATTGGTTTCCATTGTCGATTATTATGTATTGAGTATTGCCAAATCAGTAAATCATATTCACTTGGATGAAGTTTGCAATATTCTCCTTCTTTACTTCTTTGAGAGTGACAACTTTGGCCTATTTTGAGAAGTAATTTGTTACAGCCATGATGTATTGGTGTCTAGCAGAAGATTTTGGTAGTGATCCAACAACATTCAATCCCCAAACATTGAATGGCCAAGATGCGATAGTCGACTGTAAAACTTTAGGCGGTTGATGTATGAAGTTTGCTTGGAATTGGCAAGCCTTACACCTTTAAGCATAGTCTAAGCAATCTTTTAACATGGTTGGCCAATATTATCCCATTCTCTTTATGTGAAAGTGGAGCTTTGGTCCCGGTTAATGCGATCCACACACTCCCAAAGGTGTTTCTTGCAGAGCTTGGCCTGCTTCTTCTTATCCCAGACATCGAAGAAGTACTCTTTAAAAAGATCTTCTATATAGTGTGTCCTTATGGTAAAGCAAGAGGTGCACGAAGACAAATGTCAATCCTTCTTCTTGCATCTTCAGGAAGTATCCCATAACATAAGTAGTCGATAACAACTTGTCGCTAGTACTCTTTGCTGGCTTAGAAAACTGCGAAAACATGCTAAAGCTTATTCTCTATGTGTTTGTCTTCATTCGGATGTGGTACTACCCCATTTTGGTAGATAGTGACTTGCGTTTGATTAGGAAGAGTAAGAGTTGAAGCTACAGCAACTTAGGTATCAACTATTTTATGTTCCTTTCTTGACACATGTTGGAGGGTTACACCTCCGAGCCATCCTATTAACTTTTGAGCAAAATAGTGATAGAGCATTTCAGACTTCTTGACCTCATAGATTCCCAAGAGTTGTTTAATCACCAACTGAGAGTCACCAAAACATGTAGCTATAATTGTTTCATGTCAATGGCCATCTTAATTTCAAGTGTTAATGCTTGATATTTTGTAACATTAGTGGAGAAACATTGTTTCAATTTGAAGATGAATGGTAACACCTCTCCCCATGAAGTGACAAATACCATGTCAATGCCAGCTCTTCCATGATGTGCAGCCCTATCAAAATACATCTTCCAAGGAGGTTGTATTTCAACGACCCTTGTATCTTCATAGGCAAACTCATCAGTTAACTTCCAATCATCTAGTATTGGGTAGTCTGCCAAGAAGTCTTCTAATGCTTGTACCTTCACTGCTTTCTGAGGGACATACACAATCTCAAATTGTCAGAATTAGAGGTACCACCTTGCCAGTCGATCGTTGAGGACTGGTTTCGACAATGACAAATTTGATAGAATTTGCTTTAGATATAAGGCGAATGATGTGAGCTTGAAAATAGTTTTTCATCTTTTGAATTCAGTGACTAGAGCGAAACATAACTTTTCAATTGGCAAATAAGTAAGCTCATTCGGCATCATCATTCTGCTCAAATTATAGAGGCTTTACCTTCACTATTTTCTTGAGCTAATATGGCTCCTATAGACCTTTCTTGTCCTGTGATGTAATATATCGGTGGATTTCCAGGTATAGGGGGCTACTAAACAGAAGGGTTTGCTAGATGTGCTTTGATACTTTTAAAAGTTTTGCTACATGTTTGGTCTTGCTAAAAAGGAACACCTATCTTTATTAGATGATTGAATGCTTGGCATCTCCCCACAAGATTTGAGATGAACCTCCTTAGGTAAACTAACTTTCCTTGGAGGATTTTCAATTTATGAATGTCTTGAGGCTCGGACATCTTCAATATTGCATCAAATTTAGCTTAGTTGATCTTAATCCCGCAATGTCGCACAATAAAGCCAAGAAACTTGCCAAAAGTAACCCCAAAGGAACATTTCAATGGGTTCATCCTTAACCAATATCTTCAGAGCAATTCAAACACCATTTCGAATGGTCTTCCCTTTTTCTCAACTTCACCACTAATTTAGTAACATAACATTTGACATTTTTGTGGAGTAAGTCATCAAATATATTCTGCATTGCCCTTTGATATGTGGCACCAACAATTTTTAGATCAAAAGTCATCACTTTGTAGCAATAGATATATCTAGGGGTGAGAAATGCAGTGAGTTCTTCCTCATTTGGTGCCATGCGGATTTGGTTATAGCTAAAAGAACCATCCATGAGTGACATTGCTTCATAACCAGTAGTAGCATCAATCATCAACTCTGGAATAGGAAGAGGAAATTCATCTTTTGGGCATGTGTTATTAAGATCTCTAAAGTCAACCAAATTGGAATTTGACCGTTCTTCTTTCTCATGGGAATGATACTTGAAATCCACGTAGGATTATTAACCTATAAGATGTGGCTTGCCTCAATGAGTTTGTTCACTTCATTCTTGATTAATGGAATCAAATCTCTCCTAAAACGTCTTTGGGCCAGCTTGACAGGATGAGCACCATTCTTGACTGCTAATTGATGGACCATTATTTTAGGATTTAGTCTAGGAATTTCTTTGTAACATCAAACAAAGATGTCTTTATATTCTTTAAGTATATTCATATAAATGCTTTCTTTATTAGCTTCTTGAAAGGAGCTCAAATAAGTTTGCCTTAGGTCTTCATCAGTGTCACAACCCAAGCCTAAGGCCTAGACGTGACACTGTCAATGGAAAATCCAAAGGCAACCCAAACAAGCCTCTTAGCACGTTTGCACATCCTTAGTTGCGGAATACAAAAACAAATATTCAACAAATAATTCTAAGGAAAATTAGGCTTATGACTCACGGTATAAGGATAGATAGAGGAAAGAAATTTTCATGAATCACATAACAAATAAAGTCTAAGGGGTGGGTAAGTAGGACCCAAACTATGGGGAAATAGGGACTTAGGACTTTCATTATCTTCTATTAACATCAAACAAATAATATCACATAGGGAATAGGGTCTAAAGATAGGAATCCATAAAGCTCAACATCTCATCATAGGTACATAACTTAGTATGCAACAACATCTCTACACATGAATAGGACGGGGGCCAAGACATGTCCAAGGCTCACTCTCAAACTAGAAAATAAAGTGGAATATAGTCTCAATATAAGTAAGATAGAAACCGAATATTGTCCCAGAACTAGAGGACACACCATAAGCAAAATCTTCTATTATCTAAATGCTAGCCACAAGGAGGATATCAAAGAGCTACGGTCCCTACATAGTTAAATAATGTAAGAAAAAGTAATTATTAGTACTTTGAATGTACTAGTATGTGGACATACAATGCCCAAAACATAAGTCATAAAACTAGTGAACAACATTGATCATTTAGAAACATCGGTTGAACAATAAAACATAGGATAATGAGGGACAAAGCTTATCATGCATAGGTTAAATAGCCATATCCTTTTGAAAAATATTTCTTTTAAATCAAATAAAGAACCATCTAATATAAATAAAACTCTAGAAATCATAACGAAGGACACGATACATACTTAGAAATGCCAATGCCAATAACAAAGGACCATAACATATGCAAAGAAAACCATGTAAGCTTTAGAGACAATGAGTTATACAAATTTGAGTTACCCTTGTACATGACATAAAGAAACCATCATAATCATCACAAGAGGGACAACTTAGGACCATAAGGAGAACTTGAACATGTATGAGAGCAACCTTAACCGACATAAGCCATGTGAGCTAAGCCATAGAGTCACGATATTTTCTCTACACCGGAAGAAAGGGGGAAGTCACTTGCCATAGCTACCTCCTAAGATGCCTAAGTGGATCCACTAAAGAGAGCTATTAAGCAACCTCTAATAATAGTTGGTCTAGAAGTCATCGTCTACTACCGGTGACCCCTATTTCCTATGATGGCATGTACTTATGGGACAATAGGATTCTACTAATGGTCTCTTTCCCTAGCTATGGGGAATATCCATATCTATCCCAAGGTCTACTCGGTGCTAAGTGTGACTCTCACGGAATGACCATAAACTGGAATCATAGGATCATCTAGTATGGAGAGATATTCTGCTAACCCATTCGAGAAGACTTTTGTACATAGATCAGTATTATAAGGATAGCTCCTAAATCTAGTCTATTCCTCTACCATCAACCTATCATCATCTCAGAAGATTTACTAGGTGGAGGACTTCTCATCACTCATTCATCCTAAAATTCATAAGACTAGTCCCATTGGACATACAAACTTGAGGATAATCATGACATGCACAATTTGTATACCATAACATGCATAATCTCATAATAGCTCAATATGATCAAAGAGTATCTCATCAAAATCAATAATTCACAAAATCAAAGAAAGGGGTTTCATATCATTCAAAACATTCACAATGTTGTCAAAAGATCATAGCATGCATGATATGCCTTCAACATTCTTAACATTTATAATTTACATGTTTTATACTAGGAATTCATCAACATAGAAGTTTGTACAATTACTTTAGCAAAAACATGTTAGGTAATTGCACATAAGCTTAAAATCATGCAATTCAAGAATATGAAATGAGAGAGGAGCGAAATCAGTTCATTTGGAAGTCATTCAATTCATCCCACCAACATTGTAGTAGAAACCCCAATTTGGGTGTCATGAAATCCATCTTAAAAGTGCACAATCTTTCATAGTTTACATAGTTCATATCATGCATAACTTTAATATATATAAATCAACTCATGGAATACGTCTTCAATAGATATTCATGCTTAATAATCATTCTTGAAGAATCCAAACACAAATCATGTTTATAATGCATAATAAAGTTTACCCATAAAACATTCAACCTTAAAATAATGAGAATAAGCCACCAATATTATAGTAAAACCCTCACTTTGGGTTTTATGAAATCCAACTAATATCCACAAGTTCTTCATAGCTTTTCATAGTGTACATAACTTTAGTATCATAAAATCCATCACAATATTAAATGCCAATGGTATTTAAACAAAATAAAATCATCACTTCAAGATTTCAAATAAAAATCATGTGTACAGCACATAATAAAAATTACCTATAAAGAATCTAACCTTTAAAGTATATAATTTCATGAAAAAGGAGGGATTGAGCTCCATGGATGAAAGGACCTATGGATGAAGGCCCACATACCTTAAATTTGAGTTCCTTGAAGAGAAAATTCAAGAGGACTTGGGGCTTCACTTGGTTTTCTTGAATTCCAAAGCAAGTTCTTGAACTCTTGAGATTGAATGGAAGGTTTGAGAAGATTGGAGATGATTTTTGAGAGGTTTTAGTGAGTTTTAGGGCTAGAAAATGGCTGAAGAATGAGGGGCTCCTGTCTATATAGACATTGAGTTATTGCCCAATTGTCCTTAAGTGAAACAATGAATTTTAAAGTCTTTTTTACCTAAGGCGCAACAAGCCTGCCACGCGGACTTGTCGCAGACCCTGATGGTTTGTGCAATTTCATCAAAAAAATATTTTCTGACACGAGCAACCTATACCTTGTGGATAATCATTTTCCCATGCAATTTTTCCCTCTGAAGAAGAATATAAAGTCGGATTTGCGAAATAATTCACGAATTTTAAGATATTAAAAAAATGCATCGTCGAGTCTTTCTAAGCTACGTCAAGGGGTGTTACAATATCCCCCCCTCTCCGGGGAGCATTCTTCCTCGAATGTGAATAAAGTTAGATTGAATAGAATAGAACAACATCTATCAACTCCTCAAGATTACAATAATGCAAATTTAACAATGTTTTCATGTAACTTCAAAAGTCTCTAACATGGACATCATTTTAAAAACATGAGTAGCACAATTTTTTTAATTGCACATGCAACTTCAATCAACTTACTCATAAGCATGCATGCATAATATGTATCATGTCAAGACTAAATAAATGATGTATGAGATTGTACATGAACTACCATTGTCACCAATATACCAACACAACCACTTACGAAAACATCAGCCATAGCATCGCAACTTACAAAACCATTTAGTACCAACCATCACCATATTCAAGGAAACACATACGTTTGTGGCATTGTATTACGAGCTCTCTCTCTTCCCTTCCTAGCCGCCACTAGGCAATCCCTTCTCTTACGCCCTAACTCACCTCACTCAAAAACACCTTCTTGACTTGCCAAGCACACTCCTAGGTGCATGTTACAACACTTGTCACAAGTAGGATATCGGTTTCTTTCCTTCTTACTCCTAGCCTCCGATGTCATCAAAACGAGCTTTCTTAGACTCTTTTGCTTTCATCCTTGTCTTCTAATCTTCAATTTGCTCCATATAAGTCATGGGCCTTGAAATATCCATCTCCTTTATCAACAAAGAGGTCCGACACTCTTGGGCAAGCAAGTCGATAATCTTGACATAAATTTGCTCATTTTTGCTCGGGGTTTGACAACCAATGATGGGGCACACTTGGATAGTTGGGTGAACTTGAGGGAATACTCCCTAACACTCATATTTCCTTGCTTAAGGTTGATAACTTCTTGCATTTTAGCTTCCATCAACTCTAAGGGAAAGAAATAATCTAGAAATGCATCTTTAAATTCTCCCCGAGAAATGGGACCCAAATCTTCAATCCTCTTATTCTTCCAATGAGTGTGCTATATTTGAGCAACCCCTTTAAATAAGAAGGCTGCTAAATCCTATTTTTACTCTGAAGTCATACCCATAATGGCCAATGCCTTATGCACCTCGTCCACAAACTCTTGAGCATCCTCCTCCACCTTCAAACCATGAAACTCAGGAGGGTTCATCCTAGCAAAATTCTTTACACTTGAAGCTGAAGTGCAAGCATTTGGAATATTAGAACCTTGGTTGATTTGATTGGCTAATACCTGAGCCATCATGGTGAAAGAAGCCCTAAACTCCATAGAGAAACATTCTCCTCTTGTTTCATGGGAGGTGCTTGATCTTTGGCATCAACCATTGGCAAAATGCTCTTCTTGGTGGCATCTTCTAGAAATGGCAAAAAAGGCATCGTTAGTGAGAGTAATTACCTTACCTACTTCTAATGGCACGACATAATTCAGAATAAAGTGAAACATTTCCTAAAATGCACGCTTCAAAGTTGTAGCCTCTTATTCATAGTTGTAGCGCACTTCAAAATCATGAACAAGACTCTACTCGACGCAGTGTGTTGGATGTCCAAGGACCATTAATAAACCTGGTCCTCTGATCCCAAGCGTAGGGCCTAGACGTGAAAACAAATAGGAAACCCGAAGGCAACCCAAATAAGCCTATTAGCATATCGTTTGCACATCTTTGGTTGCGGAATATAAAAACAAACATTCAACAAATAATTCCAAGGGAAATTGGGGCTTATGACTATGGGAATAGATAGGGGAAAGACATTTGTATGTATCACATAACAAATAAAGTCTAAGGAGTAGTAAGTCAGACTCAAGCTATGGGGAAATAGAGACTTCGGACTTTCATCATCTTCCATTAACATCAAAACAAATAATATCACATAGGGAATACGTTCTAAAGGATAGGTATCAATAAAGCTCAATATCTCATCATAGGTACATAGCGATAGTATTCAACAATAGTTCTAAGCATGAATAGTATGGGTTTCACGACCCTAGCCTAGGGCCTATACGTGACACGACAAATGAGAAACCCAAAGGGACCCCAAAAAAGCCTCTTAGCATATCATACACACATACTTGGTCACAGAAACAATAAAATACAAAATAAGATAGTAGATAGGGACAAACGGGGCCAAGGAATAATTCTCAAATCATAAACACCAAGAGTCAACATAGAGTCAAAGCTCAAAGCATAATAAAAACATGTCCAGCAACACCTCTAAAACTTAGATACTTAGTAGGGGCCAAGACAAGCTACCAGGCTCACCCTCACAGTCAACATTTACATGGAAGAAAGATAGTTTTAAAATATAGCATGAAATCATAAGCGTCGTCCTAGAAATAGAGGACTTACCAGCAAGCTTGAGAGATGTTGTACTAGCCATATGGGGGAGGATGATCAAGTGAGGCTCCGGTTCCTACATGGTGATATCATGAAGGCATAGAGTATGTATTAGTACTTTTGAATGTACTAAGTATGTAAGATGTAATGCAACAAATGGTAAGCGCCATAAACAAAATGCATAACATAGGCAATGAATAAGCTTATAGCAATATGACATGTATGAATGATACTTATAGTAAAATCATGCTAATATAGAACATAATAAATGTGTACGAAGAGACCATTGTTACTGCATATCCAAGGCCT
>JAPFFP010041750.1:0-14852 GCA_026153255.1 Solanum medicagineum | reverse complement strand
AATATACATGTGTATATACACAACACAAGAAAAAGGCCCTAAAGTTGGAATAGAGATTTAAATGGGATAGAGGCCCACTTTAATTCTCTCCTTTTACTTTATTTGTTTATACGTTTATATTTGTTTGGATGCTAACATTACTTATTATATCTTGGTTTCAATCTAATTAATTTCCCTAACATGTCTACCATTTATGTTAGTTTCTGCCTTGATGATTTTTGCTTTACCATTAGAATTATCTCTATAAAATTAGATGTCAATAAAAAAATCTTTCAAAATCCAGTGAAGTTTTTATCAATTTCTTTCAAATATAGTCAATCTTTTCAAATTTTGTCAAAAATAGTCAATTCTTTGAAATCAGTCAATTTTTAAAACTAATCCACCTTCCAAAGTCAATCAAATCTCTTTTAAAAGTTAGTCAACTTCCTTAATCGCCGGATAATCGCATTTAGCGGCCATTTCAAGTGCATAACACCTTCTTGAAGTGGAAATGTGAACCCGAACCCTCTCTTTGGATTTTAAAAAGATTTTTCGGTTAGGTCTTTTTAAATATTTATTGGTTTCCTAATTATCCGCAAAATTAGGTGGCGACTATCTGTTTTCTTTCGAATTTCGATAATTGGTTTTTTTTAATAAATTGAGTTTAAACTGATTTTTGATTTTTGAATTATTTTTCTTTCAAAAAGCCATTTTTTCATATACAGAAATGACGACTCTGCTGGGGACTTTAATTAGGTTCTAACCATTAGATTATGCTGTTTGACTAACTATGTGCTTTGTTATATTATTTGTCTACTTTATGTGTTTAAATATGATATTAAACTGTCATTTGCATTTCATGGCACTTCCTATTTTATCTTGCGTATTTGGAAGTATGGTTTTGCGAGCCCGCAACCGGATTTCCAAATACTTAACCCTTTTCGGCATAAGTGGCAATTTATTGGTTCATGACGCGTCCAATGGTTGTCATGAATTTCCAGCTCAGGTTGTCCGCCTGGGTACCCGATCCATTCAAAACCCACTCTCAGACACCTAGGATAGAGCGAAACCAAATCCCTACTTCTAAGTATTGGCCTAGGACGACCCAACAGTAAGGCGTGTTGGGCCCATTAGAAAGACCACCTTGAGTCCAAGGTGGCCCCCGGCCCAAATGGACAATCATGCTATGTGTTTTAATTGAAGGATGTGTAATAATTTAAACAACTCATTATCACTGGGGAGGGGGGAGCGTAACCTATTTGTTTTCTTGCAGGATGACTCAGGTGTATGAACCTTTAAGGATCAGAATGATGACTCAACCTCATCCTTTTCTCAAAGTATGGTGGACAAAAATGAATGGGTGCGACAAGAGGGAGGTTCAAAAACACATAGGCTATCTCCCGTCGCTAATGGAAATGGAAGCTTGGCCAGATTTGATTGGTGCAATGACCAAGTTTGGGATAACGATCGTATGGTATTCCATTTTGGAGATGTTAAATTAACTCCTACTCTAGAGGAAGTATTGGCGAGTTACAAAAGTGTGGGCATGTGTAACAAAAGGAAGTCTAAGCCAGATGATAACATTCTAATTCCTAAGGTGGGAAGTCCAAAGGATATTAAGGAAGCACTCTCGTCAGTTGACATCGAATGGATAAGTCGGCTCAAAGGACCAAACATCCCACTCCGAAAGTTATATTATCGATTTGGACGCGCTAATGGCTATGAAAGGTTTAAAAAGGAATTTACTTCCGAGCAAGATTGGGAAAAGAAATGACCCTTTGTTTTCGCAGTATGCTTGTTGGGAAATATGGTTTTTCCCCAAAATTTGAGACACGCCATTCATCCGAACATGATAATGGTTACTCGTGCTATCTTCAACGGGGTCAAACATGGAACGTTGACCAAGTACTGCCCCGATGATCCTTGCAGAAATTTACAAGACTTTGGATAAATGTCAGAGTAGGAGCCGATTCTTTCAAGGTTGCAACCTGATACTTCAGTGGTGGATGATGAAGCATTTACTCAAATCCCACAATACCACTGAACCGAATCTAAAGTGCCGGAGTGATCAATTTGCTTCTCATAGTTGATGGTTACACCTCAATCACTTCAAAGCACGGAATAGACAACAATTTTGGATGGCAATATTGAGTGGACTGCGAGAAGAGATGTACCATGGTCCATTGATAATGTTGTTATGGGTGACACTATAATTCGAAGTAGAGAACTTCCTTTCTTTGTATTAGCCGGACTTAGGGGCACCCGACCATATGCTCCTGGCCGTGTTCTCAGGTAGTTAGGTTGTAACCAAGTTATTCCTCAAACAGGGGATATGAAGAAATTCGTGATAGACCACAAAGACGGTCAGGTATCCTTCGCTAGGATGATGATTCGGGATTGGAAAACTCGGAGGGTAACAGGATATAAAGTTCCCAATAGGTTTAATGCCAAGTGTAGTAATGCATATAAGGAGTGGTTGAAGAAGGAGCTTGCTGGGACAATCAAGCCTGGCCCGAACGTACCCTACTATATCAAGGATGTTGAAGCCGAAAATCAAGCCTTACGTCATCAACTCCAACAGAAGTATCAGGAAAATCATTTGGCCCACCAACGTCAACATTTGGAGGATACTAAAGTGATAGAACAACTTAGGCAGGAGCTCGATGAGGCAAGACAATGCATAATTGGATTGGATGATCGCATCGAAAAATAGATTCAGGCTATGGAGGGAACCGGTCACGCAGCAGAGAAGAATCAGTGGGCAAAGGACTACTTGTGGGGAAATAGATACTTTATGTGCCATAAGGTTGAGATAGCTAAAAGGGCGAGGGTCAGCGACAGAACCGAGGCAGCCTAGAGTCTTTTATTGTCCCCTGCATAGGATTGATTTTCATCTTTGTATCTTTCTTTAAAATCAGGGATTTATCTTTATGCCTAGAGTTTTTTGTTGTCCCCTGCGTGGGCTTGATTTTATTGTACTTTCGTCTTTAAATGCTCAGATTTGTCTTTATGTTTTGTAAGATTTCTGATGTATTTTTAGGAAAAAGAAAGTAAATTTGGGGTAATGAGTTGCTTTTAAATTGATACACATCCTTCGGTTCGTTAGGCCTACCCTTGGCATAAAAGGGCCACCTGCATTTAGGATACGCAATAACTGCTTTGTGCCACCTGTTCTAACTGTTTGCATGATTATGTTGCTGTTTGTGTGATTATGTTGCTTTATAAACCGTGAGCTAGTTTGCAACAATTGTGTGCTTATTGATATACATGAATTACCTTCTAAATTTGAAGAAACTAACGTGTTTTTTTTTTGAGTAATTCTCATTGCAGGTAATTTAGAACTGATCTGTGTTGATAAACTGGCTGATCATCCATACTTCACCAGATCCAGAGCCCATGAAGATCCCTCCCTTGATCAAAGTCAATCAAAAAGAAAAATGACAGACCATAATGATAATGCAAACATGACAAAAATCACCGTGACGGACCCTGCTACCACGCAACAGAACCAATTGATTGCACAGTTAATGCAACAGATCGCGGACATGAAAATGGAGATGAAAAAGACTCAGGAATTAGCGAACTTGGCCATCACAGCTAATATCCCCGTTCCAGGTAACGGGAGGCCCTCACTTCATTTCCCTTCTCCTCATCAGCCCATCCCCATCTCAACTAATCCACCAATTACCCCCATACAAGCTTCTCCCATCGTCGACATTGCAGGACCTTCTGACCTTTTCCCCCAAGCACCACCCCCTCTACAGAACCCGAATACCACCCAAGCCGCCAGCTCCTCCCAAACAGCCCATGCTACACACCCCCAGATAATTCATCCTGAAAACCAACTCCCAGACCAATACAACCCACCTACCACACAAATTTCGCCTCCTAAAATCCCTTTTCATATCCCAATCCTTACAAATCCACAAAATCCTCATGCTACATACTCCGATATTGACCATTACGAGGAGAAGGAAAAGGAATGGAAGGCCAAAGAAGAGATGGCCAAATTAGATATAAAGGAAGAAATTGCCAAAGCTATGAAGCAATTTCATTATGCACCAGACGTTTTGGGCCTAGATTATGAGAATTTGTGCATCCATCCAGATTTGAACCTACCAAAAGGGTTCAAGATACCAAAGTTTGATACTTTCAATGGGAGCGGGAATCCCCTGGTCCATCTGATGGCGTATTGTGATCAGTTAGTGGGTGTCGGGAAGAATGAAGCATTGCTAATGCGACTATTTAGCCGAAGTCTAAGTTGGGAGGCCCTAGAGTGGTTCACCTCCCAAGAAATAAATCGGTTGGCCAGTTGGAGTGCCATGGTTAAAGATTTTATTGAAAATTTTGCTTACAATGTCGAAATAGTGCCAGACCGTTACTCGTTCAAAAAAAATCAGACAGAAATCAATCGATAGCTATCGAGAGTATGCATACAGATGGAGGAAGAATGCTGCCAAGGTACATCCTCCCATGACCGAAAAAGAGATTATAGAAGTGTTTGTGCTCTCCCAAGAGCCAGAATTTTATGAAAGAATGATGCTGCTTGTAGGAGCAAAATTTGCAGATATAGTGAAGATCGGGGAGAATATTGAGGATGGGCTCAAGACAGGCAAGATCACCCGTATATCAACTCCAGTGGGAACATTCGGGACATTGGGGAAAAGGAAAGAAGATGTGTCAGCCGTCTCCGGCGTATCGGACAAGAGGAGAACCCCTAGCAGCCGCGCCAAAAAGTCCGCCCCTAGAACTCATCTTCAACCTACTCCCGCTTTTTATACTCAACCAGGATATCACCCTTCACCCACCAATTACCAAACTTCTCCTTCCCATTATCACTCCCCACAATATCTAAACATCGCCCCCAACTACCAGCCTCCGCAACCAAATTGCTCTCATATCCAACCAACTTATCAAAATCTCTCTACCAGTAACCCAACCCTAAATCTCCAAACCCCACCATCAAATTACCAAACACCGCTATATCTAAAATTCCAGACCGCCACACCTTCTCGTCAAAGCCATTCCAATTGCAATCAAGTACCTCCCCCCCCACAAAATAATTATAACTCTCCTAATCCCAAAACCCCTGGGGTGTTCACTCCTCTTACCGAAAGTCGGACAAAGCTATTCGAAAGATTGTCAGTTGCAGGATTGATCCAGCCTGTCCCTCCAAAAGCCACAGAAACTAACTCTCTTTTCTTTAGAAGTGATCAGACTTATGCATATCACTCTAACAGTGTTGGACATGACGCTGAAGCTTGCATAAATCTGAAGCACAAAATCCAAGACCTAATCGATTAAGACATTGTTATTCTTCGGACTGCCATTCCTAACATCAACAAGAACCCTTTGCCTGATCATGGGGGAAACATAACTAGTATGATTGAGAGGGAGAAAGATTAGGGCGCGTCTAAGAAGATAGTGCCAGATGGCACCGCAAGTTTAGAGAAAAGTGTGGCATCTCTAAGCATTACTAGCAAACTGAAGGTAGAGATTTTAATACCTAGTAAAGCGATCGCTACGGTCTCCAAAGCACTTCCCAACAAGAAGTTTGAGATCGAGGTTATCGGTACGGGGAAAACAACTTAGAAAACCTATAGAAAAGTCCAAAGACCAATAAGTGAAGCTGCAGAGGAGTTTTGGAGAAGAATGCGGCCGCAGGACTATCCTATTGTGAAATACTTAGAAAAGGTACCTGGACAAATTTCTGTATGGGTCTTGTTGATTAATTCACAACATCATACACAGGCACTAATGAGGATACTTGATGATGTCTATGTACCGGTTAGAACAGACAGTGCTAACCTGGCAGCCATGATAAGCCGGGTTACTCGAGGTCACCGCCTTAGTTTCGGCGATGAAGAGTTGCCATTTGAGGGAGTAATGATAATAAGTCGCTCCATGTTACGATCAAATGCCGAGATATGGTCCTAAATCGCGTCTTGATCGATGATGGGTCTGGGCTGAATATCTGCCCCTATCCACTCTTGAGCAGCTGAATTATGATACGGGCAAAATTCGACAAAGCCGAGTTAGCATAAGAGCATTTGACGGTGGCAGAAGGGATACAATGGGGGCAGTAAATCTGACAATTGGTGTAGGACTCACTGAGTTCATTGTCGAACTCTAAGTAATAGACATAGTTACCAGCTACAACATGTTGCTAGGTAGATCGTGGATCCATATGGCAGGAGCGGTACCTTCTACCCTCCATCAAATGATAAAGTTTGTTTGGAATGAACAGGAAGTGGTTATTCATGGTGAGAGGAGTCATTCGAATGTTTATGCACCCATTGTCAACGACGTCGCTAAAGGATCAGATTTCTTTACTGTGGAAATAATGAATGCCACCGAAGATGATCCAACGTCAGGACCTATTATGCTGGCAGTTTATAAAATGATAGCCACGGTAATGTTGAGGAATGGTTTTGAACCTAGTTTTGGACTAGGGAAGCACTTGCAGGGTATTACTGAGCCTATCCTTGTGCCAGCACAGCAGTCAAAATTCGTCCTAGGATACACTATCTTTGGAGAAGATGAGTTGGGAATGTAGAATCAAAAGGGTGATCAAGCCTTGGGCCGACCAATGCCGTATTTGTATCAGTCATTTCCAATTCGAGAATGCCTAGACGACGATGGTCTTGGGGGAGGGATCTAGGACTTGTTTGAGAAAATTGATCCAGTTGATGACTATGAAGCAGACCAGGCGTTAAGTGTTCATGGCACAGAGCTAGAGGACCGAGAGTCAAAGAAAACACCTACCTCACCGCCGATCTCCCACTTGTCTTGGTAGACAAATAATTGTTTAAATTACCCATCATTTAAAATAGTTGGCAGTCCAACGGAGGCTCGTGACCCTATTTTCACTTATGTTTAATTTTGTAAGAAGGCAGATTGACATTTGGTCTTGGCCAAAATTTGCACTTTATTTCAATTGAAAGCCTCCATTTGTTTCAAATTGCATTTTAACGTTCATCTTATCAATCAATTACTTCTTATCTAATTATATTTAT
This sequence comes from Solanum medicagineum, assembly GCA_026153255.1. Classification (NCBI taxonomy): domain Eukaryota; kingdom Viridiplantae; phylum Streptophyta; class Magnoliopsida; order Solanales; family Solanaceae; genus Solanum; species Solanum medicagineum. Next base: position 7,857 of record JAPFFP010041750.1, on the reverse strand, counting down.
TTATGACACAGTTTAAACAACTTTAAATCTGTCACTGTCATGTCATGTCAAAAGCTGAATGAACAAAATGAAGCATGCGATTGTAAGATCGAAGAACATGATGAAAGAACCTTAATCTCCGAACATACTGCCCAAGAATTGAGAGAGTTTATAAATCAAGACAAGCCTAATTTGGACGAGACTGAGATAGTTAATCTTGGAACTGAAGAATGTGTTAAGGAGACCAGAATTAGTGTCCATTTGAATAATGCTCAGAAAGGAGAACTTACTAGTCTACTTAGAGAGTATGTGGATGTGTTTGCTTGGTCCTATGAGGATATGCCAGGTCTAAGTACGAATATTGTCGCCCAAAAATTGCCAATCAACCCAAAGTTCAGTCCGATTTTCTCTCTGAAATTTAAGCCAGATTTGAGTCTGAAAATTAAGGAGGAAGTCACCAAGCAGATACAATCCAAGGTGGTAGAGGTGACGCGGTATCCCACTTGGTTGGCCAACATTGTCCCAGTGCCCAAGAAAGATGGAAAGATCCGGATATGCATCGATTACCGAGATCTCAATAAATTCAGCCCCAAGGATGATTTTCCATTGCCAAATATCCACATTCTCATTGATAATTGTGCTAAACATGAGATGCAATCATTCATGGATTGTTTTGCGGGATATCATCAAATTCTAATGGATGAAAAGGGTGCAGAAAAGACAGCTTTTATCATACCTTGGGGTGTATACCATTATCGGTGATGCCATTTGGCCTCAAAAATGCGGGAGCTACTTATATGAGAGCTATGACAGCTCTTTTTCATGACATGATTCACAAGGAGATTGAGGTGTACGTGGATGATGTCATCATCAAGTCTCGTGAGAGTTCGGATCATTTGACTCATTTGAGAAAATTCTTTGATCGCTTATGCCTGTACAACCCGAAGTTGAATCCTGCCAAATGTGCTTTCGGGGTGCCCACTGGCAAGTTATTGGATTTATAGTCAGCCGAAGAGGTATTGAGCTTGACCCTTCTAAAATCAAAGCTATTCAAGATTTGCCTCCTCCAAGAACAAAGAAAGAATTCATGAGCTTCTTGGGGAGATTAAATTATATCAGTTGCTTCATAGCCCAATCCACATTGATTTGTGAACCTATCTTCAAAATGTTGAAAAAAGATGCACTGACAAAATGGAATGAAGAGTGCCAGACTACTTTTGATACTATCAAGAGTTACCTGTCCAACCCGCCGGTACTAGTACCTCCACGAGAAAGGAGCCCACTGCTATTGTATTTATCGGTTTCCGATAAGCATTTGGATGTATACTAGGCCAGCAGGATGAAACCAGGAAGAAGGAGCAGGCCATCTATTATCTGAGTAAGTAGTCCACCCCGTATGAAGCTCGATATACTTGTTTGGAGAAAACTTGTTGTGCTTTGACTTGGGTTACTCAGAAATTGAGGCATTATTTGTCCTCTTATACTACATACCTCATTTCGAAGATGGATCCATTGAAATATATCTTTCAGAAAGCAATGTCAACAGGAAAACTAGCCAAATGGCAAATGTTGTTGAGCGAGTTCGACATCGTGTATGTAACTCAGAAAGCAGTCAAAGGACAGGCTTTAGCGAATCATCTTGCAGAGAATCCTGTTGGCGATGATTATGAACTTCTCAAAACTTACCTTCCCGATGAAGAGGTCTCATTCACAGGAGAAGACATCCTTGAGGCATACCCAGGTTGGCGAATGTTCTTTGACGAAGCCGTGAATTTCCAAGGTAGCGGCATTGGAGCAGTCTTGATATCAGAATCTGGACAACATCACCCAATGGCCGCAAAATTACGGTTTCATTGTACTAATAATATGGCTGAGTACGAAGCTTGCATTTTAGGTTTGAGGATGGCCATAGACATTAATATCCAAGAGCTGTTGGTCATCGGAGACTCAGATTTATTGATTCACCAGGTTCAGGGAGAGTGGGCTGTGAAAAATCCGAAGATCATACCATATGTGCACTTGGTATAGAGGTTGTGTAAAAGGTTCAGAAAGGTCGAGTTCAAACACACACCAAGGATACAAAATGAGTTCGCCGATGCCCTTGCCACCATTTCCTCGATGATTCAGCATCCTGACATGGCTTATATCAATCCTTTAGCGATAGACTTGAAGGAACAACCAGCACAATGCTTGCATATCGAGATAGAATCAGAAGAAAAACCTTGGTATTTTGATATAAAGAAATATCTAGAAACTGGAACTTATCCTGAGGGTGCTACCTCCGATCAGAAGAGAGCCATATGTCGGAAGGCAAATAATTTCTTTCCGAGTGGGGAAATCCTTTATAGGAGGACCCCAGATCTAGGTCTTCTCAGATGTGTTGACACTGCAGAAGCCATGAAGCTTGTTGAGCAAGTGCATACTGGGGTTTGCGGTACTCATATGAACAGGCTCACCCTAGCAAAGAAGATCCTTCGAGCCGATTAGTTTTGGATGACTATGGAACACGACTGTTGTAAGTTTGTGGAAAAATGTCATCAGTGTCAGATACATGGTGATTTGATTCATATCCCTCCTCACGAACTCAAAGCCATGAGTTCTCCTTGGCCGTTTGTAGCTTGGGGCATGGATGTTATCGGTCCGATAGAGCCAGCGGCCTCTAATGGTCATAGATTTATTTTGGTCGCCATTGAATACTTTACTAAATGGGTAGAGGCCATTTCCTACAAATCCGTGACAAAGAAAGTGGTAGTCGAGTTTATGCGCAATAATTTGATATGCCAATTTGGAATACCATATGCCATTGTCATCGATAACGGAGCAAATCTCAATAGTAATTTGATGAAAGAGATATGTGCGCAATTCCAGATCAATCATTGAAATTTGACAGCGTATCTTCCTTAAATGAATGGAGCTGTAGAGGCCGCCATTAAGAATATCAAGAGGATTTTAAGGAAAATGACTGACAGACACCGAGAATGGCATGAAATGCTACCTTATGCTTTATTAGGATATCGCACAACTGTTAGAACATCCATTGGGGCAACCCCCTGTACCTGTTGGTATATGGAATGGAAGTAGTACTACTGGCTGAAGTGGAAATACCATTATCGAGAGTTATACAAGAAGCCGAGTTGAGTGATGCCGATTGGGTTTGCAATCGGATCGAGCACTTGGCTTTAATCGATGAAAAGAGGATAACGGTCGTTTGCCATGGTCAGTTATATCAACGGAGGATGATTCATTCCTTTAATAAGAAAGTAAGGCCTCGAATGTTCAAGGTGGGACAGTTGGTGCTCAAACGTATCTTTCCCAGTCAAGATGAATACAAAGGAAAGTTTGCACCAAATTGGCAAGGCCCGCACATGGTTCGCGGAGTACTGTCAGGAGGAGCACTAATCTTGTCAGAAATGGATGGTCAGGAGTAGCTAAGACCAATCGATTCAGATGCAGTCAAAAGATATTACGTTTGAAGATTTAGAGTTCGCCTTTACATTTTTCCCTTTGCAATTATATAATTTAGCATCTTATTTCATTCTTTTCCCTATGTAATGAACTATGTTTGACCTGAATTCTCAAGAATGAGATACGTAGGCGGCCTATGTCGGCTTCAGTCATCCCTTTATCCCCTTATTTATTCCTATTACTATTTGGAACTACGTTTGACCTAATTCCTAACTCAACGGGATACATAGGCGCCACAACGGTTAGGTCATACTCCCACAAAGGAAACTGGGACAGAATTTTTTAGAGGAACTCAAAAATTCTGATAAAAAAGGTCTCTCACAACAAATCGAAGTTTAGAGCACGGTAAAGCTTCAACCAGGACAGAAATTTTTAAGAAAGATCGCAAAATTTCTCAAGTTGCTTCGCGACACATAAAGGAATTTGTGTCAAAGACCAAATTTGTTCATCTAAGCTTTACGTGACATGACATTTGGCAAATTCCCAAAGACCTTTTTCTAAGTATGTTATTTATAACATGTCAAGTACTTTTTCAAAATATATATTTTATACCTTCTGTCTACCAAAAGTGGGAGATCAAAGTGGTTCATCGGAGATAAGACAAGGAGAAGATAACCGAAGAGTCAACACATATCAGTTCATTTAAGACTAAGAAATTTTCTTTGATTGTAGGGAAAAACTTTGCAAGCTTTATTTAAGAATCATTGAGGTAAATGGTTTTGTCTTACTAAAACTACCAGCAAACCATTCCATTTTACTTTCATTTGCCGAGAAGGCCATTTCATCATTTGCCAAGAGGGCCATTTCATCATTCGTCGCCAAGAAGGCTACTTCATTTTATTGCCAAAAAGGCATTTCATCTTCATTGCCAAGAGGGCCATTTTACTTTCAAGTTGCTAAGAAAGACATTTCACTTTCGTTTGCCAAGAAGGCCATTTCATCATTTGCCAAGAGAGCCATTTCATCATTCGTCACCAAAAAGGCTACTTCATTTTATTGCCGAAAAGGCATTGCATATTCATTACTAAGAGGACAATTTTACTTTCAAGTTGCCAAGAAGGCCATTTCACTTTCAAGCTGCCGATAGGGCCATTTCATCATTTGCCAAGAGGGCTATTTCATCATCCATTGCCAAGAAGGCCATTCTACTTTCAAATTGCTGAAAGGGCCATTTCATCATTCGTCGCCAAGAAGGCTACTTCATTTTATTGCCAAAAAGGCGTTGCATCTTCATTGTTGAGAGGGCCATTTCATCATTTGCCATGAGGGCTATTTCATCATTCATTGCCGAGAGGGCCATTTTGTCATTTGCCAAGAGGGTCATTTCATCATTCATTGCCAAGAAGGCCATTTTACTTTCAAGATGCCAAAAGGTCCATTTCATCATTTGCCGAGAAGGCCATTTCACCATTCATCGCTAAGAGGGCCATTTTACTTTCAAGTTGCCAAGAGGGCCATTTCACCATTCATCGCCAAGAGGGCCATTTTACTATCAAGATGCCAAGAGGGCCATTTCATCATTTGACAAGAGGGCCATTTCATCATTCATTGCCAAGAAGGCCATTCTACTTTCAAATTGCTGAAAGGGCCATTTCATCATTCGTCGCCAAAAAGGCTACTTCATTTTATTGCCGAAAAGGCATTGTATCTTCATTGCCGAGAGGGCCATCTCATCATTTGCCAAGAGGGCCATATCATCATTCATTGCCGAGAGGGCCATTTCGTCATTTTCCAAGAGGGCCATTTCATCATTCATTGCCAAGAAGGCCATTTTTCTTTCAAGTTGCCGAAAGGGCCATTTCATCATTTGCCGAGAAGGCCATTTCACCATTCATCGCCAAGAGGGCCATTTTACTTTCAAGTTGCCAAGAGGGTCATTTCACCATTCATCGCCAAGAGGGTCATTTTACTGTCAAGATGCCAAGAGGGCCATTTCATCATTTGCCAAGAGGGTCATTTCATCATTATTGCCAAGAAGGCCATTTTACTTTCAAGTTGCCAAGAGGGCCATTTCACTTTCAAGTTACCAATAGGGCCATTTCATCAGTCGTCATCAAGAAGGCTACTTCATTTATTGCCGAGAAGGCATTACATACTTATAGCTAAAAGGGCCATTGTGTATTTCATTGCCAAGAAGGCCACTGCACACTCATTACCAAGAAGAACATACAATGGTTTCCTCATATTGATTTATAATCTATCATGCCAATGTGGACATTTTATCTCTGACGGGCGAGATATCCACTGCATGATTATCAAGGCAATTTTATTTTTAATGTGCCGAAAATGGTTGCCTCATATTGACTCGATATCTGTCATGCCACAGAAAAGAACAAATATCAAACATGGTAAAAGATGCCATCTCTAGTTCAAATTATATAATTTTACTAACGTTTTGTTTTAGTCATGTCGAGATCATCCGAAAGGATGAAATTCTCAAAGCAACCACAGGAGTGGACATCATCAAGTAGGACGCAGCACAACGTGGAACTCTTTCTTAGCAGCGAACTGGGATATAGTCTGAAGGGAGGCATCAAACCTTTTAGACACGAGCTGAAATCGACTACCACCACCATCTAACCACACCCCTATCAGAAGGCATGTGGGAATTTCTGTGAGTCAGTTAGTTTATTTTTAGTTTCACCTTTGGGTACTCTCGACTCTCACAAGAGGCAATTTTCCAATCCGAGTGACAATGTTTCACAGCTTAATTTTTTTGCCACTCCTCTTGAACCAGAGGTCATCTCCGAATAAGGAATTTTCTCTTCAACCGATAGAGTCAAACTACAAGTATTCCTAAGTTCAAGGATATGTAGGCGGGCTAAATTTTGAAAACTCGACTACATTCCAACGTTTATTCTTAAAATCACAATCCCAAGCGTTCTAATTTCTCCATAATTCGATATTGGGACAGCTTTTGAGTTCCTTCAGACTTGTGCATAAAATCAAGCGTTTTGAACTACAAGTGGCCTGAATTCTCAAGCAACCTGAGATATGTAGGAAACCCAAAGCTAGGGTCCGGCCATAATTCCTCAAAGTCAGCTTTTGGAAAATGAAACGTGGTCGGCTAAAAATTAAGTCAGTCAAGTTTCTTTGTCCACGATCTCTTTCAGCGATCATACCCAAAGAAAGGGACAGCTGTTGATATCTAATTTTTACCCTCCATGATATAAATTATCGAGCTTTATTTTGTTAGCAATTTGAAAAATTATTTTTTTTAAAAAGAGTTTATATATATAATTGGCGCGTGGGGGCTACGCGCCCTCAATTTTCACTTCTCCTGTTCTTTCCTTCTTCTTCACGATCTCCCTTCCCATTTTCCCCATTCCTTTTCTCTTTCTTCTTCATTCTTTCCCTTCAAACCCAGAAAATCAGAATCCATAACCAGAAAACGCCCCAACAAATCCGGCAAACGCAATATTGTCTAAATCCCTCAATCAACGGTGGTTTTCAATTCATTGAGGATTTTGCAATAAATTAAAGAGATTTCTTGCCTAAAGGGAGGATTTTGAATTTGGAATTCAAAAATCCGACCCCTAATTTCCTCGATTTACCCTAATTTTAGGAGTTATATAATCCTTCTCCTTCTTCGTTCTGAGCAGCCGTGAACCATTCTGAAAAACCCTATAAAAAACTTATTCAATTTCAACAGTTATTTTTGTTCCCATAATCCGAAAAAGTTCACAAATCCTCAAATTGATTTCTGAGAAGCTGGTTAGGCTTTGAGGGCCTTGAAATTGAGGATTCTTGGTCAAGGAAGGTGTAGACGAAACTCTTGGTGGTGGAGAAACTTCTTCAAGCTTCTCGTCTCAGTTTCGCTGCTCCGATAGAGGTGATACTCTGACCTTTTTCGTTTTGAGTTTCTTGTATTTTGTTTGGGATGTGAGTGTTGAAACTATATCGAACGTGTTTTTTCTCTGTTTGCATTCTGTTTACCGATTGGGAATCCTAGTGTAACGAATTTATGTTGTAGTGCTGTTATTGTGTGGTTGTCTAAGATGTTCTTGAGATGCTGTAACTATGATTCCAGCTACGATCAGTCGTAACCACTATTCATCTAACTGAAAATGCTTTGTTAATTTGTTCTGATGATAATTCTGGTTCCTTGAGCTGCTGTGATGTTGTTGCGATGGTGCTAGAAAATCTAGTCTTCGAACTTAAGTATTCCAGTTTCCCTGTCTCTTCATCTACTAATTTTCTTAGTTTGATTTCAGGCTTAGTTAACACTTGTTTCTCTTTACTGTTCTAAACTGATAACTTTAGAATATTGACGATTTACCAATCTAGTAGGTGTGTAGGATTGTTACTATCATCGTTTAATCTAATCGTTAAGTTGACGGTTAGCTCTCGAAACATCAAGTCTTGAGTCGCAAACTGTCACACATGTCCATAAATGTGTTCATCTATATGCTA